>JAMKCH010020883.1:0-20942 GCA_023653785.1 Ophioderma brevispina | reverse complement strand
CATTGCATATTTAAATGGATGAATTCAAGTCAATATTAACAGTCTAACCAGGACTGAAATGGCCTGGAGATAAACCCAATTAACCTAACACATGAATCAGCAGCAAGAAGTATCTTCTCTTAGACTACCATCCAGTCTAGCTTTAAACTGACTCTGTATAGGGTTGTCTACAATTGTTCAGCCATAACTGCACTTTTCAAATTTGTTTTCTTTGCACAGTGATTAATACTACAGCTACAAAAATGATTATCCAGGCTAAACTCTGTACCCAATGTATGCTTTCTGATTGATTGTGCCCCATGCCCAAAAAGTAGACAAATCTATATATTTTTGAATTCATGCTAGAAAATGTAAGGCATTGCTCCTTACAGAGCTGAAGTGTGCACTTTTCATTCAAAAGCTTGTCTATTTTTGTCTGACTTTACCTAGAACTTTATCCCATACTCAAGTTTTCTATTATTACTGTTTGTGATTGGATAGTACTCCTCAACTTAAAAAGTCCCACTCAGTGATTTGCTTAATATACCTAAAAAATCAACATTTAGGTTTTTAATAAGCAAATTTATTTTGATTTAGAAAATATGTGGCAAAATTGCTGGAAGCCCAAACAAAAGTATGTATGATACATATTTCGATTCCAGTTTTACAATAAATAGCTAAGGTGCCATTATCTTTCTATTCTGTCTCTTTTTTTAAAAAACTGGCAGTTTAAGAGAATTTGTTAGACCTGTTCTCTATTCATCCAGGTTAAATTTCAGTTTCTTTATGCTCTAAGATAAATCCCTGAGTGGGAATTAGAATTTCTGGTTCATATTGAATACAATTACTGTGACCTGCTACTTCCGTGCTTGTGTGCCACCTTTCCACATCTTCCCAAGCTTCTTGAAGCTGTAAACTGTCGTCTTCTTTAACCCTATTGAAAAAAATAAAAATCTTGTGATTTAACAGAATCATACAAGACATGATCAGGTTTAAGATGAATAACACATTAAACATTAACTATGATGATGCACAAGACAACCAATACATCTTGGACGAAATGAGGCCTAGGCTGAAGTAATAGTTTTCTCCTCCAATATGAATACAAACATTATTATCATTATGAAGGGCCACATGCTTTTTAAGAAAACAAAATTGGTTATCCAAGTTTCATATCATTCTCCCTACACAAAACACCTTTCCAGATAAATAATTTCTCTCCCCCCCCTAAAAATCTGATTCATTTGTCTACCATGAAACAAAAGCAGTATTGATGAGTACATTTTAGATGTGGATATGGCTTGCAATTGATGTATCAAGCAAAACAAGTCATTTGAAAAGCAAAATCAAAATTAAGTTTCCGACTTCAGTTAATGTGTCATTTTCTGGGTTTACAGCTCCAGAAATATGTTAATTTTAGTGTCGCTGAGAACAATGAGATACAAAGGAAAGTGAACATTAGAATTGGCTATATCAAAAAAATCAGTATTAGCAACAAACAACTCATTGGACTTGCAGTTCCTGAGATATGGTCATTTTAGTGTGGCTCAGAAGAATGAGATACAAAGGAAAATGAACATAGCTATATCCCAAAATCAATATTAGCAACAAATGACTCATTTTGCTGGATTACATCACAACTCGTCCATGTCACATCAAAGCAACCACACCATTCTTTAACACCTACGTAATTACCTGCTGTCAATATTCCCTTGATACTTTGTGTCCTTGTAGAAGACTTCACTATATTTTTCACACCTGTAGTAAACAGGATCCACAAACATACTAGTATTTAAGGTTTAAACATAATTAAGGTTCAGACTTAGTTGTTTGCCCATATTAATTAAAGTATAGATACTTCCGCTCAGACATGTATTTCACACGGCCGACACTTAAATTACCTTTTACCTAGGAACTTAGCGCTATAACTCTATCAAGTTGATTTTGGAGTCCTGAATTTTTCAGGTCAATTTGGCACAGCTGTTTGAGCCCATGCAAATTGTCTCTTATTTTTTACAACAAGTTTAAGCAGTGGTGACACAATTTTGACAACTGATATAAAATAGGGACATGCAAGAGCTATTACCTCTACAAAAATCAGACAAATCCATTGTGGGAATCTTGATATATAGGCCTACAAAGGTCATGATTTCTATGTTATAGTGCCCTCTATGTGCCCATTCTCCATAGAAAGACATGCTAAACTAGATTTGTAAGAAAAATCATATTTGCCCATAATGAAATTTCATAAAATTTATACAGGATGTAGTTAACTAAATAATCCAAATAAGTTGTCAAAACTGTGTTGCCGGTGATCTTTTTTGTTTTATTTGGGTTTTGCCATAATAAACGAGACTTTCAAACAGTGGTGTTGGAATTCTGTAATACCTACTTCCAGCACATGACTGGAATAACATCTGCCAGATATATTGTTCAAATTACAGTTGCTTGTAGCTGAACTACAAATTCTGGTTTTAAATCTCTTCAATTCTGCTCCAATGATATAAGTACAATCTAGAGTGCTAATGCCAATACTTTGTTGGTCAAGAATTAGACAGTATTCCAGTCATTGCTGAAATTAATAATTTTTAGTATATTTTTTCATCCATACAAAAATAGTGCCCTGTGGCAATAACTCCCAATTTCCCCCAGTCCCCCCCCCCCCAGCCAGAAGAAAAATGGATTTTTGGCAAAAATCGGCAATTTTGGGCCAAAAATCACAAAATTTTAGCAAAAATCAGTCATTTGGGCCATACTTGGTTAAAAATCTCCAAATTTTGGGTTGTTTAGCCCCAAAATTTCACTTTCCCACAAATCTCCCTCCCTCCTGACCTAATGTGAAGTTAACTAATGATAACATCTATACGTTTGTCTGGCAACATTGCAAAGGGGGGGGGTGGCAGACATGCAGTCAACACACTTACATGTCCTAAATATTCACGAGATATGTATGATATTATTTCCCTATGTAATAGCCAACTGTGTTAAAGAGTGTTTTTCACATTCTGACTGACTCAATTCAAACATCACATACGTGGCCAAGCAAAGAGTGAATGAAGCTCAAACTCAAGCTTGCACTAAAACTCAACTCAAAAGCAACCCAAACCCAAATTCAAATCAAAACCAGATATCAACATCAAAGTCTCAATTCACTAATGATTGCAAAAAAAAATTGATTGCCTTGTTGCACTACATCTGTACATGCCTTCTCCATAGCTAATATTCTTTAGAACTTCATCCACATCACTGTGTCTTATACCCGATAGTCTAACTATTTAATCCTTTAAATTGCGTGGTAGTTGCTCATGTGTGAGTGAAAGGCTACATGCTGGCCTTCATCTTGTGTATGTAAAAAGATAAATAACACAACCCAAATTCTTCAACAATGAAAAAAATACACACGATCCTTGGACCGCTGGTGTCAGTTTGTGAATGATAGGCCTCATATGACCCTTGACCTTGACATGTGACTGTTGTGACCTTGACATGTGAACTTTGATCTCATAAACAAAGAAGGGTTTGCATGTAATAATCCATAAAACAGTTTGGCTTCAATATTGAAACTTCAAAATGTTTTTCCAATTTGAGGTCAATTTTACATTTACAACTTGACCCCTCACCACAATGACCTTTGACATTTGTATGTGATCTATGACATCATCAACAAATGAGAGATCCATGTTGCACCTATGACTCCAGTTTGGTTGAAATCCATCAAGTATGCACATATATCAGGCAAATGTTAACCCTTTTCACAACTGACCCATCACCACCAACAGACAACAACAACAAACACGTGGACAAAGTGATCCCTGTGTCTGTGCCAGCAACACACAAACTGTGTTTACACCTGCATTTACAATCACTGCATCAATTTTTGTTTACAGTTGTTGCATCAATGATGTTCAATGAGTGAAAATAAACTTGTAATTACATAGACAGTAGACATATCATCAGCCTTTTTGTCTGTCCACTGCTGACGAAAGCCTCAACATGTTTCCATGCTGGATTTCGCCCTATCCTTCCCGCTGGCCTAGTGCGGGGTTGGAAGGGACCCTGGTACCTATAGTCGGGGACAGAATAAGACAACCATTTGCGCGATCTCGGACGTAATTTGACGGTGGCAGAACAAATGTCGGCCTAGTGAAAGAATATCACTTAGTGAACATGTAAAGCTTAGTTAAACAAACAAATTACGTGAATTATTGTGTACGTGAGTTGAAAACCAAACTCAAATAGGGCATGTTTGCACATTGTAAATCCATATTTTGTTCGCACATGCCCCGCCCATACTACACATGCAAACCAATCACAGTCGGTGCCGCGCCTGCCGATGGACAACCTGACAACGCACATTTGGATCAGCTAACTTCTGCCCTGACTATAGAGTGATGAGTGCAGTAACAGACCCGGGATGGTACCCTATGCTTTTCGATAAGGTCTTGCAAACTGTTTTACGTGTGCCAGGAATGACTCCCCGATACATGGGACCAACAGCGTTACATGACTCTCCGAACCGTGAGGCCCGGGCAGCCATTGCATACACCTGCACATTTTTTACGAATGGGTGGGAAGTGGCGAGGAGAAAGTCACATTTAATCCACTGTGGACAATATGCGATTTCCGACCCCCTACTGGCGAACTCCATTTGAGTATGACCAAGAATACCCGCTCTTGCGGGGCTCGAAACCAGGGCCGCTCGATTGATCTTACACTCTGCCGACGGTTCTTTTTTTTCAGCGCCTTAGACTTCTAGACCCGCTCGGCCACCTTCGCCCTCTTACCCCCTAGATAATTCATTATAAATCACATGATGTGTGTTTGTAAAATTCAAAGTTAACCAGATTATTTGGGATGAGCAGAAGTTCTTTTCTGAAAAACTAACATGCTAAAACTAGGCTAGTTAGAAAGTAATATTTCATCTATGATAGTTCTTTAGTTACAGTGATTTGACCCTTTTTACTTTAACACATATGTCTTACATCAACCATGCCCATTCATGTATTATGCCATCAGTCACTTAACATCAGCATGCAAATAAGCCATTTCATGTGTGATTGATACATCATACAAGCATCACCTCACATCAGCATGCTAATAAGCCATTTCAGGTGTAAAGCTTTTGCTTAACATCAACAGGCTAATATGCTATAGGTCAGCATCAAAGGGCAGCGGGGAATTTTTCCACAACTGAGATCACATTAAATGCAGAAATAAAGAAGAAACCTTTATAACAGATTGGATTGCCACATAAGTATGACACCGCAATCCTGCCTGCTGCTTGATTGCTGTACAGCTGCTTTCTAAGTCCTGTTGAACTGTTACGGGTAAGTTAAAGGTGCAACGAGAGATTTCACTATAGGGTCCCTTAAAAAAATTGAAAGTACTGATTTTTTGTCCCTGATGTAAAGACTCCATCAAAAAATATCCCTACATGAGAAGGATTTAAGCCTTTGAGAAATGTTTCGCTTGATAACAAATTAGTGTGAAATTCTAATTTTGTTATAGGAACAAATAAGAAATTCAGCCTATGTTTTCAGTGAAATCATGAGCAAATGCAAAATCACCTTTGTCTCTTTTAAGACATTTCTGTAGCAAAATACAAGGAAGAAAAGAATCTATTGGAGTGTCTAATCTATATGAATTATATTATGACACAATATATCGGTGCCTCAAAATTCTCATCGTTGCACCGTTAAGTGCAAGTTTTCACATTGTTTGTAATGCAGAGCCATCATCCGAATAAGTATGGAAATCGTAAATTATACTTTGACTAGAAGGTATGGAATCAGCCATCACATTTCGGGCCACAGCTATTGCACACATATCACACATGCCGGCTTCTGCACTCGCGGTTTTGTAGAGGCAATTTACCATGATGCGCACCACAAGTTTACCACTTATTTCTTGCTGGACAAACTACAGCCGTGTGGTTTACAACCTTGTGGAACAAGGTCTAGATACTCTTGTTGTCCACTATATGCAGAGTTTATGTGTGTTTTTTCATTACACCCACACCCACCCACACCCCACCCTAGCAAAATGTCCCCAAGGTGTGTCACTCACCTCAATTCTTCTCATCCTCTTTTCCAATACATGTGTTCTGTTGATTCTCTAACATTCGGTTGTAGTATTTTCTAAAATGTTACTATTTGGTGTTACTAAGTTATGGACTTTGTTCTTATCTTCTCACAAAAACAATTCGAAAATCACACTCACAAAACAAAAAAAAACAAAAAGTGACAAGACCTAGTATATACTCTGGGCCCCCCCCCCATATGGCTTGGAACATAACAAAACCGCGCTCCCAGTTGATCGTTGTGTGTACTGCGACTACATGCAACACGATGGAGTGCCGTTTTGGTGGGGAAAGGGGAAAGCGTGGGTGGTACGTTCTAAAGTCCCCAAGAAAATTATGAGCTCCCAGAGTAACAATTCACTTATCAAACAGCTCCTATGTTATCACTGTCTGATGTGCAGAAGATCCAATGTTTGAATCCAGCAGGGAGAACAATGGAGGGGGGGGGGCGGGGGACTCTGGGGGGGGACTAAATTTTTATACTTGTAAACCAAACAATGTATACTCTGAGAACAATGGGTAAGGTGATGTTTATGGTCTTGAATTCCAGGTTGTAGCTACTTGATTTATTTGGAGTGTGAAGAATTGCTTGAACTCAGATACAATATGGTTCGAGAGAGAGCCATATTACTACATGTAAATGTCTTTTTACCCCAGCGTCACACACTTTGTCCTGAACAAGTGGTGGAAATAATGTCCCGTCCTATGCAAGTCTCCGAAGCACTTTTCCAGCAAGCAACAAAGCTTCCATGGAAAAAGAACATTGCAAAAAGGTTCCCAAAGAGTTTTTTAGTACCAGTACTGGAAATTCTTCCTATTCACAATCTGTGTGCTGCTTATCCTCGGCGCCTTGACATTGCAGTCGACATCTTTAGTCCCAGTCACCACTGAATTAACACAGTAGAGTAGCGATCAGCATCCGTAAAATCGCGTATACAAGCACCGGTGCCTATAATAGGGACCATTTCGGAAAACCGGACAAGAGAGAAATATTTTGACTAGCGCCCTCTTAGTATATTCTTCAGATGAGCTACTACTTCGATGGTGTAATATGACTCCAAATCGTTCGTTAGTTACTAGTTCGCAAACTCTTCCTGCAAACCCCTGCCCTGACCATGAGCAATCAAATGACATAGCTTTGTGAACAGTGTTTCAGCCAGAGGCCTTAATTCGTTTAAAGAGTGCCACGTAAGGTTGGTTTCCCCAGCATCGGTCTAACATACCACAGGGCAAAGGACACATGTTATGCAATGAATTTTTTTTTAAATTCCTATTGTGATTGGTTTGGACCGTCCCCGATCTACTGGGGCAACAAATTCCATTATGTAACTCTACAGCGAATATCTGTTAGAGCATGGACATAAGATTCAAAGCAAGGGGAGTGGGTGGTGAAGCCAAGTTCCCAAAACCAGTCGTTCAGTGTTTGGGCGCTGACCTTTGAATACCATTGCACGGATATAATTATTAGTTTTGGGTGCTTTATACACACATAATGTCAATTCGATATAAACAATCACGCCAAACGATCAGTTGTTGGATGTTGGGTGCTATTGGTGGTTAAAATTTGTGTCCTACCCATGCCACACAACGAATGAAATGACACGTCAGTCGTTCTTGATTTAAATAAACCGCCTTAATGAATACATCTTTTCACCTTAACGCGCATTGCATTATGAGAAAAAAGAGTATTGAGCACAATGATCCAGCCGTGCACTTATTATTACACCTGGCCACCTCTAACAAATACATCAATTTGTATCACTACCGATTAGTGTATGCAAAGCGGCACCCACCCCCAGATGTGAAGAAGCGGAGGCAGCCATTGCTTCTATTGTTGGTACTCTAAAGTTTTCTTTGTGGTCGCCAAAACATGCGAGACGAGGAATTTCTAAAGATTACGTAACGTTTTGCCCTCTATCCTCATATCTGATATAGAACCTCTTTGATTATAACATCGACGGAGATAACATCGTCAGTGAATTCAATGTAAGTTTCACAACCAAACATGTACAGCAAACCTGAAACTTCATATTTATACAATCTTAATTGAGCACGAAAGTCTGTTTGTCGTCATCTCGCGGTACACCTGCACAAGAAGGGCAGCTATCCTAGCTATCGTAACATACCATTGAATTCCAAAATGTCTCGTATAACACCGGTGGCCTATAAGACCTTGGTATTTCTTCCATGGGGGTAACAAGATTCTTATGTAAATCTAGACATGGTCGTTCATGGATCTACTGCCGTGTAACAACGTTCTCACGAAGAGCGTGCCAAAACCGACTTTATCATTAGAGGGCGCTATCATTTTTTTTCTCTCTTGTCCGGGATTTCGAAATCGTCCTATTATAGGCACCGGTTCTTGTATACGCGGAGTTTACGGTATGTTGAAAAGAGCTCAAAGAAGAGTCTGGTGATCTATAATGATAATCATCCCCCGTTTTATATAGGACCTTTATTACGTAGACCAGGTATAGCATGTTGCCTTTATTATTACCACTACCAAGGAAAATCGATCACATCATTTGCTCATTCTAGGTGGCTAATGGCAAGAGCTAATCATTATCAGCAATTGATTGTAATATTTCCCAACATGGACAGCTCCCCATTTTCGTTGGGTCGACGAGGTGGTAATTAAGATTAAGTATCTTGTCCAGGGACACATAACAGTGTGGGACTTCAGCCAGGCTCAAAACTCACGAATTACAAATGGTTAAGCTCACGAGTCCTGGATTATCCGTTGCGCCACACCATGCTTCGATAGAAAATACCTTAGGCTTACCAGAAAATATCTTGAACCACTCATCGCAGCAGCCAAACACATGGGCCACTTACCAACTGTGCCCATGAATGAAAGTGGCATGAAAATTCATCAAATATGTGTGACTATCCACCAAGCAATGTTATAAATTCTGACCATTTTTGGGCAATGATCTCTACTGACCTTAGATTAACTTAGATCCCGACTCCTGATAATACCATTTTTTGGATGATTTATTGAAATCCCAACTATTTTTTAAAGCAAAGCAATTAAATATATCAGTACCTACGAGTAAGAAAGACCAGGCAAGCATTAAACAAGTATTCTTCTGATATTTGTTCGGGAAGCATCAATAAGGATGCATACAGTGCATTCCATTGATTTTGACGCATGGCATTAAATAACGTAGCATCAGATGTTCTCTTGAGAATTTCAACCTATAAAACACAAAACACACAAAACAATTATGATAATATTACATTATAGTAAATTAAAGTACAAACTTAATTGATGGGGGATGGGGGTTCCACCCTCGCCCAAATAAACTTAAAGTGCCTTCATCCCCCTTCTCCAAATGGAACAAAATGGATGTCCCAACCCCCACTTCTTCCCTACCTTTTCTTTGTTTTTGACATCTGAAATGTTTAACCTACAACCCCAAAAAAGTTCTCTACTGGTGCTTCAGTAAATTAAGCACACTAAAAGTAAAAAAAACTATAGTAGATAACTTACTGACACATACAAAAAAGCAAAGGGTTCCCTATTGGGTAATTTACTGAGACTCACAAATCAGCACACCAAGTGTAAATAAGTAGTTTACTCATCAATGACCATGAGTTATTTGTAGTTACCAAACACTTGGAGGAGGTGAGTGACGAATCACCACAGAAGGCCCAATTTACCAGGCAACACCAAATGGCAACCAGCTTCAAAGGAAAAAAAATAATTACTAAATTGCTATGCAGCGGAAGTATGCACAAAATTTTGGTTGCTGTATTGCCTATTTTCATCTCTCACTGGTTCGGGCAAATTACTGAAGTGCACAAAACGCCCACGTTGCTTTGCACCAAACAGCGGGTTTGCATTATTTTGGTAAATACAAGATACCACAAAAACTACATTGGTTTGTGCCATCTCGGTAATTGACATCTGAATAACAGCAAATTGGATTTTGCAAATAAGTGTCCATAGAGCATATACCAAAATGGCAGAGCAGGCATTGTATAATATAGTAAGGTTAAATTTACTGAACGCCAATAACAAATTGGGTTTTACCAAAATCATACTAAATTACTGAAGAAGTGCACCAACAAGAACAATGTCGGCAGTTTTATAATTTTGGTTTGTGCTATTCTAACAAGTGGATAATTCTCCTGTAAAACTAAAATTTTCATTTGAACCCTACATAGAAACATTTTATGCATTATTTTAGACACTTAAAATCACCAATTGTGTCAGAATAGAGAAACTGCACCCTTAAATTCAGTGCCCATCAACAAGAGGCCTTGCACGTTCTGTAAATGACACTGTGACAACTAATTTAAAGGGACAAGCAGCGATTTGCTGATCCGAAACATTGAAAAAATCATCAAAATTCATATTTTTGTATTTTTGTTACTGGCATGGATATGCAAACATAACCTGCAAGTGGTTGGCTTGAAATTCTGTGTATTAAAGATAAGGCAATATTTTATCCGATTCCATTGTAATTTCTATAGTGCATTATCAAAATTCCGACTTTGAGATAAAAAAAAGCCTTGCACCTGTGAATATCCCCGATTTTAAGCGTGATATTGTGCACATTATCTTTTACATTTTGACCTCAAACACAAAAATTATGATTCTTTATTTATTCTGTACTGGGGTAAACACAATCAGCTGGTTAGTGTAGATTTTGAGATGCCATGGCTATATGTCTATTTGCGATAGACGGTATGACAAATTTCTTCAAATCATTTTTTTCACTATTTGGTGGGATTTTTCTAAATTGAGTCAGTTAATTATGGAATTGCACCCACGTTTAAAGTTAAAAAAATGTATTTTCACATTTTTTCGAATCGTCTTGGCATATCGCTGCTAATCCCTTAGAAATTCAAAAAGTATGAGATTGTGGGATTCACACATTTCAAAACTGCCACAAGTGCCTCAATATATACAATTAATTGCCTTGAAATGACATGACTACGAATCAGTCCTTTAATTAGTTCTGGCATGAATGTATTGAATAAATCTCTGTATAAATCCGGAGTTACGTCATGTTTACTATGGTTACAATCAATTACCATGTTGCATTTCAACCTTGATTGGTCAAGTCTTGAGATGTCCCAATGAACACTTATATTCCACAAATGCATTGCAAGTCCAAGTGGCATTGAAGCATTCACATTAGACAAGCTACATGCTTGTCAGCTCATTAACCCTAACTTCCCCAGCTGTTTCTAGCCTACATCCCGGAGAGAGTGAAGTAATACTGGGAGAGGGAAGGATAAAATTGGAAACTTGGGTCCGGTCTTGAACAAAGGCCCGAAGCATGACGGTGGTCACTCCGCAACCACAATTGCATGCTGATCCCCGTTTCAAAAACATACCCAGACTCTGCTCTTCTAACGAAACCACCCTGTTTTTGTGGTTCCACAGTTGAAACAAAGGCTGGGAGATTGTTTCCTAGGGTGTTGCAAATTCTCTTCAATTTGAAACGGTCTCCCTGTTTGATCTTTGTATGTAATAATATTAATGTCCCTTGTGTCTTCACCTGATGACGCAATCCCTACACTCAGGGCTTAATGCATTTTTCTCACTCAGTGCAGTAGTGTTCTGTATACTTTGTTCGGTGTTGAGTTACGATGCGGCATAAAATCTGCCATATTGCTACATTATTACTAAACGTGCATACCTATTGTTCCACACTTACGCAGGAACTGTAAACTTGGGCCATAGATGACCTGAACTCCGCCCAGTTTACGTAAGCATTTACCATTTTTACAGTAAATGTCGTTATTATAATGTGATTAACTGTATCAAGTAGACAACACCCGGGGTTTCTCATTTTTTTTTAGGTAGGTATGTACCTCCCGGATTTCAAAATTGAGACTCCGAGTTGATTTCAGGCCCAAAAAATGGGGTCTCTGGAACTAGGTTTTCTGAAACTGCAGAAAATAGCTCATTTCCCTCAATTTCCAGCTTACTTTTTGAGTTTTTTGAAGAAAATTTTGTAGAATATTCTTTGGACATGAAAAGTAGGGTCTCAGGAACTGAAATGGTCCTAAAATGGGGTCACTGGAACTGAAATGGCCCTAAAAAGGTCCTTATAGGCCGGCACATACCCATACTTGCTCCCAAGGTGGAGACCCCCCCCCCCCGGTGTACAACCACTTACTGGTTTATGCAGCCTGCCACTCAAATACAAGGAATCCCAGTGTATTAAGTCTGACCTGAATGTGTTAAAGCTCACTACTCCATACTTTATCAACTAGAAAGACAAATAAAAACAGTATTATAACAAATAAAGATGCAAAACAGCAACTGTTATAATCGAATACCTGCCAAAATTTTCTAAGTGTCCAAGTCCCCTCTCAGCATTTCAAATGTTACAGTTTCTAATTTGCTACCATGACAATGAAAAATGATAATGGGCACATAAGTTCTTTCATCATCTGATCGTAATTTCCTGATAATGAGCAGATTGTAATCCCCCAAAAAAGATAGCTGATGCATGGTTAAAATAATGTTATGTTCATGTATACCTCGTATGTATCGGGCGTACGTGATTTGTCAATGGGCACGTGCCCATGTGACCAGGTTAAACAGCCATTGTAGGTACGCTCTGTGACTACGGCCGAAGTGGTAAAATCATGGCAATTTTCAGACTGAATTTGATATGTAATGATTTATTTTGTAAGTATAGTTAGTAAAAAGTATGGAATACATTACTCAGGGTTCATTCGTAGTATTTTGGGTATGACGTTGTTTATGCCCTTGGGCATAACAAGCGTAAAAGCGTAAAGGTAAAGGGGACGGACCCGTGTGTTACACAGGAAAGGAGTGCCCTCTCTCTTTTGAAGCAATTGGGCCAGACTCCACCAATAAATTGCGGTAGTGGGGAATCGCTACACCTTCTCTACGCGAGCTCTGTTACCTTCCCAACATTGAATAATGCCGGGTAACCATTATACACCTGGGTAGAGAGGAGTAATTGAGGTAAAGCACCTACTCAAGGGTGCAACACCAATGGCCATGTGGGGCCGAACTCACAACCTTTGGGGTGATGTGGGGGGTTAGGGCGCTGTTATCACTGGACCCCATGCGCCTCTAACAAGCGTTCATACCCAAAATATATGAATGAACCCCTAAGGTCTTCATTTTGTATCATAATTTCCTGTCACACACACATTCATTATGTAGTAATTATAATTGTTGTCGATCAAAGTCAACCTCACACTCTGCTTGCCTCATGATTCATTAACACTTACTGTGCTCAAGTGATCGAGATTTCGATCAAAACCTGGGCGGGTATTATAAAATGCTGCTTGTGTACATACGTGTGTTAAGTGAATGATATACATAATGCCATGATTACCTCATCATGACATGATACATCATCATGACCATGATACATCATCATGACCATGATACAACATCATGACCATGATACATCATCATCATGACCATGATACATCATCATGACCATGATACATCATCATGACCATGATACAACATCATGATGACAATGATACATCATAATCATACCATGAATACATCATCAGACCTAGATACAACAGGACCATGAAACATCATCATGACCATGATACATCATCACTCACGACCATGATACATCATCATGAACCATGAGACATCATCATCACTCCCATGATACATCATCATCATGACTGATACATCACAGACCATGAAACATCCATCATCATGACCATGACAACATCATCATCATGATACATCATCAATCACCATGGATACTCATCATCTCATCACCATGTTCATTGATGTTTCACTGAGTAAACAAACATTTGTACTTCTCCTTGCGTATGAGGCAGCAGCTACATGTGGTGTAACTATGGGAGCCTCTCACTGTTGATTTGGTTTGGGGTTTTGAGAGGTCTAATGTCCACCGGTGGACTAAAGGTAGGCACTCATTGAGAATGTGATCTGCATCTGTGATGGAGAACCACATGGCAGGCTTGGCGATGGCCAGCAGAGTTAAGCTCATCTAGTGAAAGGATGGTTGGAAAAAGTGACCCATCCACGCCGGGGCTCGCACAAGTTTGGTGATCTCTCTTTGACATAGCGAGTGTGTCCTTATCATGTTCTTGAAACGCCATTTGGCAGGAGTTGCTCAGCAATTAAGTTGACCGTCACTGAGAACATTTCGAAGGTTTGGAAATTCTGCCTGTGAGGCTGTTTATAGTCTTTCCATGCCTTCCTGCTGGAGTGAGTGAATCGATTCCTTGGACCGTCACCTCCCAGCGCTCATTGCGTTTCCTGTCCAAGCAGTTTGTCAGATCTGAAGCTTGGGATGACGCTTCTTCCCCAGGTCAAATCAGAAATCAATTGTAGAGCATCACATTCCTCATCCCAGATGGGTAACACTGTGACGGCAGCCACGTGGGATGGACTTCTTTGCTATATTAATAAAGAGTTTACACAGTGATGGTACGAATGGTCGGTTGGAGGAGGTTGGTGTCGGGAGGTTCGGCACTTCTTACTGGTCTCATTCTGCCTTGTGGAAGTTCCACCTTTTCACTGGCTTTGTTGCTACAGACTGGCAAAGCTCTCCTGTAGCGTCCGTGAGGTCGTATTGGGACTTCAGTAGCGGTCGAGAACAGTACGGTGAACAGAGATGGTGTTTGCAAAAGCAAGGTTTGGGATTTGTAGTCCGTATTCCACCTCAGAGAAGAAACTGTCTGGTTGCTTGGGGTCTGCAAAAGTTGACACCGGATTTGGAAGACCAGTCCTATACGGGTAAAGATCAGTCAGGGTTGGTATTCCTGTAACCCCAGGTAATGCCATGACTGTTAAAGTCACCAGCTGTGTAAATGCAAGGTGACATAGGGGTAGAGAGTTGCTTTGAGCCGATGGTTAGGTGGCTTGTAGCCATTGGTGACTGAAACACCTGCCAATTTGGTCGTTGGCCCATTTCCAGGTTGGAGTCTGCAGGTGAGGTTGCAATTTTTTTCCATTGGGCTGATTTACTAGCAAAGGTGGCAATCCCATGGTAGCACTGCGGTGTGTGCAGCTAGGGTGTAGCCGCAAATATTCAGAATGGAACTGTCAGTGACGTGTGTCTCTTGGAGGAGAATCGCAGTGACTTTATGCATTTGTTTGAGGTGTTTTATGATGTTGATCTTTGCCCTGGTGAGACCTTCCACGTTCATTTGGAGCACTGAGATGCCATCTAACTTGACATTCGATGATGCCTGCCCTAATGAGGGAACGTGTTCCGACTGGCATCAGATTGGTCCTCTGATGGGGCATGATAAAAATACAGCGAGATAAAAAGGACAACAGTGAGTTAAAGACAGTGAATTAAAAAAGACAACAGATGTTAGCGTAGGCCTCAGTTGATTATCATTCGACTGAAAAGAGCAGTTTCGGGTGTTCACCACGAGGAGGTTGATCATCTTGAACAATGTACAAAAGCATCATATGGAGTAGTTGAAGCAGTAGAATACCAAAATACACGTATAGCCAGATCACTAATAGTCTAACCCCAGGTCCTCAGGACCTTAGATACAAGAAGTGGTCATGTTGGTGTCTGAAGAAAGCTACTATTTTCCTCATTTATCCCTAATGATGTTTTATAAAGCATTCCTTAATGAGATCCGAGGACTTTAATCTTCTCTAATTATGGTTTTCTTGAAAGAGAGATGTCAGGAAGTTAGCCACGTCTCCAACAGAGGCAGGATGCGAATCAACCTGTGTTTCTTGCACCGGACGTTGAAGCGTCGAAGTCTACTATAGTAAAATAATTGAGTTGACTTCTTCTTGCTCCCGCCGCCAGGGAGGCAGCTTCTTCTGAAAAACCTTTGCATTTGAAGGCGAGCTTGAGAGAGGCCACACAGTCAAGTGTAGAGATTTAGCCTTTGGAGCGACACTCTTGTTTCTTCCGTCCACCAACAGATTTTGCCTTAAAGGAATCAGTCTTGGATGGTCTTCCAACAAGCTGACCAGGCTTAAAAACCAAACCTGACATGGCCAAAATGGGCTAAGCAGATCTTACTTGACTTGATTGCTGTAACTTTGTTAGTACCTTCGCCAGAATTGTTAACGGTGGAAAGGCGTATGCAATCAGGTTCTGCCAACTTATTGTAAAGCAGTCTCTCACCAGGCTTTCTCATCCGCTAGCCATGTGCAGTATGTTGGGAGTTGGTAATTCTTGTTGTTTGCAAACAGATCTACTATGGGCCTGTAAAGTCTTTGAAAAAATCATCTGGCATACACGATGTTTTGATGCCACTCCACACTTGATACCGAATAAGCTATCCTTTTGGCTGATTTTCCTATGGAAAAGCTGTCTTCTAGACAGTTGATAACTCTGGGTAGATGTTCCGCCTTGAGGGTAGTTGAATGGTACTGGCACCAAGTGAGGAGGCGGATGGTTGCAATGCACATGAGGATACGCTTTGTCCCTCTGGGTTATGTAGCCACTACAGTGAATTGTCTGATCTGATTTTCACTGACTTCCCAGAAACCATCTGTTTGAATTGCTTTTAAGAGCGTGTTAAACCGCTAGCAACTCTAGTATATTTATATGGAGATTCCTTATTATCTTCGACCTACTCCCTTTATTTTGTGGGATCTCATGCATGCTTCCCAACCTATCTTCGAAGCATCCGTCGTGGTAATAACTCGATGAGGTATCTCGTGGACCCTCTTTCCCACCATAAGAATTCTTGTGTTGCATAACCATCGTAGGTGCTACACGATCTTTGGCTTTAACGGAACTAGACGGTGTAGATTGGCGTTAGTCTCAGTAGTAATCCCGAAGGTGTAACTGGAGCAGTCCCATCCATAAACCACCTGCAGAAGGGTAGAAATGTGTAACCTAAGCTTGCCACACCATCCTAAGCAGCGGAGCCATAGATGAGCAGGAGATAAATTCCACTTCAAATGATAAATCATACTGATATTTTCATAAGAATTCACACGGACCTTTATGATAAGCATTTTCCCAAAATTACTAAGAGAATAAACAACGTAAGGAAAGTAAACCCTGGCTTACTGACTGCGGGAATAATCAAATCAATTGAAACTCGAAACAAATTGTACATCAAATTCATAAAAACAATCCCACTGACATAAATAACATAATATGTTAAAATATAGAAATAATTACCTAGCCTAATCAAGACTTCACGTAAAGAATATTCTTTAATAATTAATATCTAACAATACAACATAACAAACAATATGGCAAAACAATCAACAAGTCATTGGCAAAAATTCCAGACCTAAAGCTACTTCCTAATTTCTAGGTGGTTCTACCAAGATTTCAGACCCATGACTCATCTCTAACAAGTTAAAATTCTTCTTCGCCAATATGGTCCAGAACTTGCTCCAATCCCGTCCGTCTTCTTTATTTTCTGATTTTCTTGATGATCCCTATCCCAACTCCATTTCTTGAATCCTATCGATGAAAAGGGGATTCTTGACATTGTCAAGAATGGCAAAAGCGCTGGCTCTGATGATGTTAGCCTCTCGATCGTAAAGCGTGTCATTCCCTTTATCTCCAAACCTCTTACCTACATCCTCAATCTTTCCTTATTAAGTGGTATCTTTCCCTCGGCTCTCACGGTTGCGAAGGTCATTCCTTTTCAAGAAAACGATCCCCATGTCTTCTCCAACTACCCCGCCCTATATTCTCTTCTTTCCACCCTGTTTTTCTTTGCCAATCCTTAACGCCTTATTAGACAGGCCTTGACAATTTCCTCACCCACTTCCACACCTTCAGATAACCAATACGGCTTCTTTCGCACAAACACTAACTCCACTTACCTTGCTCTTCTGGATATATTATAATACATCTCTTCTTCTCTAGCTGCCAATTATCACCCTATTGGTATCTTCCTCGATCTATGCAAAGCCTTCGACAAACAATCAATCATGAATTCGACTTCCCAAACTTCACCACTACAGTATCCGTGGTTTCCCTTAGACCTACTCTCCAGCCATTTATCCAACAGACACCAATTCACCTCGTTTCGTTCATACTCGTCTAATCTTACTCCCAGTTTCCTCGGCGTCCCCAAGGGTCTATATTGGGTCCCATATTTTTCTACTATATGTTAATGACATCACTTCCTCTTCCAAGAAAATGTCTCTCTGTATTTGTGAACGATGCACACCATATATTATCACACAAAAACCGTAGCACAATCACAAACATATTTAACAAAGAGCATTAATGTATCAAAACTGGTTTAAGCTAAACAAATTTTCGCTTAATGTATCCAAACCTAAACTATATTCACTTCAAAGATAACACATGATACACCGCCAACAAAAATCATGATTACACACATCATTCACCCCTGATCATACAAAAAATTCTAGGTGTAATGAATTGATTCAAAATTCTTTCCTGGAAATATCACATTCCAAAAATTACAAAATCAAATGCGAAGAACATTGGCATCCTTAGGAAATTCCGCAACACCCTTCCAAAAAACACATTTTATTTTCATTATACAACAACCATGAATACTGCCGTACATATCTTACCGTAACATAGCTTGGGCAATTACTGACATAACACTGGATGACAACTATTGTCCATGGACTTCTCCAAATTTTTTTTTTTTTTTGTATTGGCTTTTGTTTGTTTTTTTTTTTTTTTTTGTTTTTTTTTTTTTTTTATTTTTTTAGACGAAATTGGACAAGATATTCAAACTCCAAAAAACAGCCATGCGCATCCATCAATAACACCGAATACCACATAGCACACTAAAAACCAAGTTTCACAAGTTAAACACTACACATTTGTTGATTTAAACAAACTACAAACAGCAGTTTCATGTATCGTACACCAAACACCCTTTCAAACTCATTTTCAAAATTTTATCCAAACACAGTGCCATACATAGATACAACACTAGAAAGGCATGCAAATAAATCACAACTAAACCCTCACAAATCTAATTAAATACTCGGTTAAATACACTGGCCCCTAAACAATATGAATTGCACTTAGGGAAAGATCATAAGTCAAAACCATAGTGCTTTTAAACTTAACCTAAAATGAATTGATTATAAATATTCAAACTAGTATATTGGTATAAAACCTTCATCCTTTTAAATTTCTAGTGTTACTCGTTAATTGCAAATACCTTCACATCCTTGCATTCATCATTTCTTGTTTGGCTCACCTATGATCAATATGTTCTTTTGCCCTAATCTTGTTAAAATATTGTCAATGTCCTCGTCTTGTCTTGTCCTGTTTTGTTGTGTCTTGTCTTGTCCTGCTTTGTTGTGTCTTGTCTTGTCTAATCTTGTCCCGTCCTGTCTAGAATCCAATATTAAATGTAAACTCTGTATAGATGAAAGGTGGGGCCATGCTCAAAGTCCATCGACTTCTTATACCTCTCCTGCTTTTCATTTAATGTCCTAACTAAATTCTTAAAAACCACCATTTATCTTCTTTAATTTCTGAATGTAATTGTATCAATATGTATGTATTGACTAAATGATGAGAATGCTAATCCAACTTATTTGAATTGATGAATTGACTGAGAAAGATGCTATCTCACAGTTTCGTGATTCTCGCTTCTGTAGGAAAAACTTTGGTTTTTTCTTCAGTCCAGAAGTGGCTCCTAAAACTCCAGCTTAGGGGTGACTTGAGATGAGATTAGATTTCTTAGGTTTACCATGAAACCCTCGCTTTCACGTCTTCATAACCAAATTAACTGACTTATCAGACCCCTTGATTAACTACAAACCACCTCATCGAAGATAAGACAACTATTTGGATACCCCTCCTTCTCAGTGTTCTGCCACTGTCTTCAGTCTCGTCTTGTAAAAGGTAAAGGGGAGCAGTAGAAGTCGAATGGCAGATCTCAAAATTGGGTAAGACATGGTTGTCTAAACTGAAGCGAAGCCATCTTGCTGAGAAAACTGGAACATTACTGGTAGGCATCTATTTAATCCAATGTCGCACAAACCAGCCCTTCTTCAACTCTTTTATGACAGCTGAGAGAGTTACCAATCTGACAAGCTCGTACGTATATCTGTTTCAGGGGCCGTAGATTAATGATCGGTCTGAGGCTCCTGTTTTCTTTGATGGTAGGAAGAAAACGAATAGAATCCTTCCATATACTTTCTTATTGGAAAAATGCATTTTTCCTAACAATTCCTTCACTTCGTTTTTTCCAAAATCCTAGCCTTTAATGACTCTTTTGGCATAGGCGTAGATCAAAAACTGACTTTCATCGCGGACAGCGGTAAACTTGCAATGGTAATCTTCTTAAGTTGTTTGAAGAACCCCTAGATCCGAGGTTATCGACCTCCACGCCGGGAGGAATAACGTTGACCCGCCCCTCCACTGGCGTCATAGGTAGGTAGGAGCAATTGTATCTTATTCTCCTACTCGCCGCCAACTTCTGCACCTCTACGTCTGGAGAAGGAAGAATAACTTTTCTGTCTCTAGAGCCTCTATAGTTGATTTGCTGTCCTTAAGAGTCGTTAGCCCGACTTCCGAAAGGAACCTCTGTTCCCTCTGTTGGCAAGAGAATAACTAGGAGCGGAAGTCCTTTTGCGAAAGCCATAATCGTAAGGTCTGTATCTAAACGGTCTAAATCTGGAAGAACCTCTGGTCTTTTAGACTTTGCAACTTGATCATCAGCTAAACTCGTTCTTCTTCCTGAGAGGCAAACCTTACCACTGTCTTCCCAAAAAGATTTCTTTACCTCTAGGAGCATTCAGGAGACCTTCTTTGGCTGTAAAATTTCAAGCATCAACTGCAATTCTTCCTTCTCGAGCCACTAATTGGTAAGCAATCTTTGTAAAAGCTCGTAGAAACGTGATGAGATCTGCTCACAGTCTAAAGGCCATCTCTGCAATGGCTTCACTAGACAGCTCTACATTAGGCTCCAATAATGCATTCATAAGAGACAACAA
>JAMKCH010020882.1:0-54343 GCA_023653785.1 Ophioderma brevispina | reverse complement strand
CATAACGGACCACAGTGTCAAGACTCAAGACAACATCTCTCTTGTTTGAAGAGCCGCGTTTGTAGCTCCCAACAATGAGCGTTTTGTAAAAAGAAGGACAGGCAAAAATTTGTTTCCTTTGAGATGGAAAAGCGAGTGCGATGAAAGTGTATTTCAGTTGCGAATTACTATACTATACCTAATACAAAACCCATATAAGCCCCCTGTAATTGTTTTGCATAATAGTATATGGCACAAATGAAACTAGATAAAAATCTTTCATGGATCAACAACATGTCTAAAATAATTTGAAACAAATTTGAATGAGAGTAGTTTTTGCATAAAAATATTGTACAGAAATCAAACTAGTTTAGATTAAACTTCCATTTGATAAAGAAACATGTTTTAAAACAAAGTTGGGGAAGTGATAAAGTGTTTTTGATTTTCCCATGACACGGTTCGAAAGACACTTGATCTTGTCTGCCCAGCCACAAAGTCAGTCAGTTCAGTTCAACTTTTTTCAAACGGTATGTACAAATGTTTAAGGGTTATAATTGTTCATCTCACCGTTGTTTCTGGGAGTATAACCCTACACAATTTGTTATTTGTTATAATATCAAATAATCATTTTTCACCAATTAGTTCATCATTTCCGAGTTTTAATAGGGACGAATATCGTCCTGTGAGGGGCAAGAGGTCGTAAGTATAATAGATTTATATAGAATTTGGTCCAGTGGCGTTGAAATGTTCTGCTTAGCATGTTGTTCAGCAGACACCCCCGTATTGTCAGTTAGTAACAAATAATTCCCTACAGTTCGAAAATTTATTCGATATAAAGTGAAAGATTTTTTCGTCAAGATTTCGTCGAACCCAGAACAATGATGACGACTTAATTGTTGATTACGTGACTGCCACCTCCTGTTTTTTATGATTCGCCTCTAAATGTTCGAGTGCCAATCTGATGGAAACATCTCTACTATTAATATATTCGTTCCCTAAGAAACGTGTAGTCGTGTAGCTAAAAATACATTTGATGGATTTTTAATGTTGGAACTCTCCTGGGCGTTTACAATTTACCCATAACTCGTGCAAATAAGTTCTATATATTAATGAACTGTTGAAATTATATGTTTTTAAAAAAAAAAAAAAAAAAAAAAACTAAAGTTGGGATTTACGGTTCACAAGGTTGGTGTATAGCACCATTCATATAGGAAAACGCAATATTTTAGCAACCGTATTGGTGTGTGTGACGGGCCTGTTCTGGAAACGGGTCACAGCACATTCTGAATAATACGTCAGAGGGTATAGCCGTTTGGGCTTAGGTCAGAGTTATTTTAATAGATCGTATTGAGAAATAATCAGACAAGAGATGCTAATGAACAAATAACCCACGGGATATAAAGGGATATATAGAAAGGAGCATTATAGTTAAGAGTGTTTTCTGGTACTAATAAAACGTTAGAAGAATCGATAGTTGAAAGAGGAACTCCTACACTTAAATTATAGTAAGACTGTAATGCCTTACTAGTCAGGCTAAAAAATGAGCTACAGAGGTATCACCTGGAAGGAAAGCAATTATTCGTGTGTTCGTTCTAAATAATTTATACGAATAAGAAGGTTAGATCTGAACGCATCCACTAAAGGGGGTTAAACCTATGGGGTCAAAAATTAAGAAAATACCTCCTATGGTACATAGGAAGGCACAATACAAAACTTACCGTTTGTTAGTGACTTCAAAAATTCATCTTATCGGGTGACTGCTACCAGGATTTGTAGTAATTGATACGAGGGTAATCATTTGTAGGGGTCGCTAAATAACCCCCTTATTAGGAAATACACTGAAAATTGCGAAAAAATAAACATGAACTACCCCATTAGAAGGTACTTTGTCAATCTGAAGCAGTAGTTTCAGGGTGAGAGAAGTTCATCTGTGGATGTCTGGTGAGAGTGGGAAGAGGGGGGAAAAACAGTATTTTGGGGTTGCAATCCATGGTGGGGTGGGGGGGGGCCATGAATATAAATGCATGCTATGGTGCCTTACCAGATGGACGAAAAATAGGTTTCAGCGTGGGATTTTCACTAGATAAAAGAGGTCATTGAAGTTTTATGTTGAGATTATAAAAAAAAGGGGGTCATTGCTTATTAGTTTGATGTCAAATAGGTTCATGACAGGACAGTTGATTATTCCACAAAGATATGAAAGGGCTCCAGTAGGCAGAGCAGTCAGCAGTAGTAGCAGCAGCCAGCAGTAGTAGGAGCAGCAGCCAGCAAAACACAATAAGATAGCTACATGATCCATCTCGCAAATAAATAAAAAACACTTTAAGATATCTACATCTTGGAACTGCAAACATATGTGGAGGAAAGTTCATAGTCCTTACCATAGTCAGCTGGACGAAATTGATTTCGGAAGGGGATCGTCGACTTTAATCGGTGTAATGCAGAAACAGTAAAAAATTATCCTTTTCAGAATTGAAGTATGATGTTCAAAAGCCTTCATATTTATATTCATAATTGAAATGCGTGAACATATGTTATCTGAAAACACCCACAATTGTTACATTTAGAACTGTTTCTGTCTTAACATGTTGGCCTAAAAAATATTAGATAATGGCATGAAAACTTCAATTCAAAGCAAAAATAAGTCAACAGGGTTTTGTATCCCAAAAATGGGGCATGGGGGTGCGGAGGGTTACTAGAACTAGATATGGGCATTGAACCGTTAAACTTTGAGACATAATCGTTAATTTTTTTTGGGGCTCCTTCTTACATACATACAGCCTGTCCCATATCAGGTTCAACACTCGTGAAAAGGCAATTAAATAAATAAAGGCAGTAACAGTGTCTTTGTTTGTTATATTCAAAGCCCACAAAAAATCTTATTAGCCGTGATTTCATTCATCCAATATGTAGAACAAAAGATATGTTTCATCAAAAAGGAAGGATCCGTCCGATTTGCATTGATTACATTGTAAGAATCCGGGGAAACCTTGATTTGTAACATTCAAAATTGAGTTATTGAATATGGCTTTGAACCTACTGACGGCCATTGAAGATTCCTTTTGGGTTATTTTTGTTATTTTCGATTAATATCTCAAATGGTGAAATCGGGGATTTTATGAAACGGGAACGAACGTAACTCAAAAAACGAAAGGTCGTATCAAAGTGAAATTTGGCACATATCAAGCATCCAAAGGCCTGTGAAACCATGAAGCCTGATTTTTCTGAATTAGGGCTTTCAATTTTGATTTATGGCATAAAGTTAGCCTGGTTGGTCAGCTCCTGGTTTTCCCATGCAACCATGTCAAAAAATCCAGCTTCCTGGATTTCGCGCACAGTATAATGCACCTTCTACCCAAGTATGGTGTAAATGCAAGTTACCGTTTTAAAGGTGGTGTAAGATTTATGGGGTGTGGTTCTCTACTTGATATGAGAGCGATCGGCACTGCACATACACCCCACAAAGTACCGTGGGAAACATTCTTGCGGTTTTGATGTAGACACGGATCATACATGTTTCATAGCCCTATTACAATACTTGCTAATATTGATGGTAACCACTAAAACGGCGTTTTTTGTGTAGATCTTGCGGAATGAAAAGGATTTGAGGACGCAAAGGTTCGGAGACCAATGAGAAAAATAGGGCTTTTCATCTCTGTATCAAACTCGATACTATCCGGGTAAATCAGGGGGGGTCTCACAAGACAGATCGGACGACCGCCACCTTAAGCAGCTACATTGTCCGTGTTTGGTTCCAATCAGAGGCCCTGTTCAGGTACCATGGCAACAAGATCAAAATAATTGCAACTTTCACATGGGCTACAAATATGATATACGACTGCAAAGTCCCAAAAAAAATGCAGTCGAAGGTCAGGGCAAAAACGATGAAAAGACGATGGTGCTAGTAAAGTCAAGTATATTCATGGTGACTAACACTATACTAATATACTAAACCTGTAATTGTGTGTATATATGAACATCGATCAACAAAGAAATATTTCGTGGATCAACAACATGTCTAAACATAATTTGAAACTTTTTTTTTTGAAGAGAGTTTTGCATAAAAATATTGTACAAATAAACTGGATTAGATTAAAACTTTAATTGAATAATGAACATGTTTTAACAAATTTGAAAGAGATAAAAGTATTTTTGATTAAGAGACCTTTTCATAACATGTTCATAAGACATGTGATATTGTTCTACCACCAGTCCATCAAAAGTAATTAAGTCAGTTTAAAAACTTTTTTTTTCAACCGTTAGTACAAATTAGCTGAGCTTGGCAAGAAATCATATAATGATGATGTTTCCTTTCAACATTGATTTGGACCTTAATTTGAAGAATTGTCTCTTTAGTCAGCTTATCCACAAGGGACTTGAGCTACTTTGAATGTTTACAACGGTTAAAAGTAAGAATCGGGCGTATTTTTTTTCATTACTAGAAAAAGTAGGAACTACGAGATTTATGAAAACATTACTGGCTGCCAGTTTGGGGTAAAAATTGTCAGGAGGATAAAATGTTTTGGCACATTTTTAAACCACACTGATTCGAAATCTAACACGAGTATAATGAGGCCATTTCTCACGGGTTGGACCGATTTTTGTTTGCAGTAAAATACCTCTATCTGTTGTGTGTATTTATTTTATTCACACTTAATATGCATAACATAAGGGAAGACTAACGTAAATAACAAAGTGAAGTGTTGAACGCGGGTTTTTGATCTGAAACTTTCTCTTGAATCCTATAGCGTGAAATATCGTTATCCAGCGCCATTAATACAAAAGAAATCTGAATTGTATCATTAAATATGGTAATCGTTTCAAGTTAAATTGAAAGGGTAGTCTCAATTGTTTTATTACAACAATTGTGATATGTTTGGCCTATAAATAAATAGTAATTTTTGGAAAAAAGGGGGTAGAAATGTTCGTTAACTTTGTTGATCCAGTATATTCAAAATGTTTTTGACGATTATAAAAACGATCATATTAAAGGCACTAGCAGAAAAATAAAATCATTGACAAAATCATCAAAATTAAAAAATAAAAAAAATGCATGGAAAATCAGATTTTTGCCTTTTGTAACGAATATAGGTATGGTACTTACCCTGCACGTGATACGACCAAAAATGCAACCTAATAAAAACAAATAAAATGATGAATATAAATTATTAAACCGTTACTGGTAGAATGAAAAAGAAGTTATACTTAACGGGGTCAGATCTGGAGAGCGAATGGCCGGCCATTCCAGCCACATGCTGAAAGGCTAGGCCCACCGCCGAAAACTGTGGATGACGTCAGGAAGGGCATCGGGTCAATTATATTTTGCTCCCATAAATCCTCACACAGCAGATGTGAGTGCGAGGGTGTATCCGGCCACCCTCCTTTACGGGGACTAAAACCGGATTTATTTAAAACTTGGGTTTAACAAACTAAACTAACTCTGCATTACCATATCCATTAGAATAAAAACTGAATTTTAAGTGGGCTATTTGTCCAAAATTTGTAGCCATGTTGAATTTTTATCAGCTATAAATCTACCACCATTTCAAAAGTATGTTGTTTACAGTGTAATTTCAAGTACAGAAAGAACAGTTTTCACAGTAGTCGCATTATCACAAAAGTGGCAGAGCACTTGCAACAGATGAGATCGACACAATATTGCTAGTTAGTTTTCAAGTTAAACATCATAAGACTGTTTCTTGGTCCATGTTTTCACATGAATGTTCACAAGCTGTGGTGACATTCCCCTTCTTCTGCATGGACATTTCATTGTGGAGGGCATCCTGAAGAACATTGCCACCAGATCATGTCCAGTGGCAACTCTGGTGCAGGACTTGTGTTTCATCATGAGAGGAAACAATTTCCTCTTGTACTATCCAACCCCCCCAGTCAGTTGAATTTTAATCAAGCCTTGCACATCCACTGCATGAGCTGTAAATAAGTTCTCCTAAAGTGGAGTTTGGCAGCGGACGTTTGGTGGAAAATCTTTCAGTGTGAAAACAAAAGAAGAGCAATTTGAGCAAACTACACTCTTCCACCGCATGTAACACTTGCCAATTGATGATAAAATCCCAGATTATAGATCCTCATCTCCGGCGGTCAAGGACGCTTCATGAAACCTCGCAGTTGAGACCCAAGATCTAACATTGTGAGCCATCAAGATCATTTATTCCTTCAACTGCCCACATTGAATCCCTTCCTGAGCACATTCCTGCTATTATCATCGGGCCGGCTAATAATGGAGGGTAATCTCGTCGTCAACCCATCAGGGTTTTCTACTAGATGGTTGTTTTGTTTCTGCTGTTAATGCCGTGGTATGCCTTTACTATTAAAAACCCCACCTGATTGCAGCCCAGTGACCTTGACAACATTGGCATTGGCATTGCTGCAGCCTTTCCTTTCTATCGATTCAGGATCCATATTGGAGTACAAATACTCTGGAACAAGTTCGTAACACAGATCCCATGAATTACTTTGAAACAAATAAACTTCTTTCACCCCAAATATTTCTGAAGTAGTATCGCAACCTGAAAATAGCAGATTAGAGCAATGTTATCACTGAATAAGCTCTTCAGAAGCTTAAAGCTTTAATACACATATGTTTTCTCCTTGTCTCTGTCAGAACCAAAAGTAAAGGTCATTAACAGCCCTCTTCTCTGCATAATGGTAATATTATCAATAATCTGCGTCTTTCTCCAATTAGGATTTTCGACTTAAATTATGCCATGGCAACTGCCTTTCTTGTTTATCAACATCTTCATCTCCATCATAGATTAAGTGACAGTCACCATTAGTTTAATGAAAACCTGTTTATTCAACAATTGATAGAAAGTCTTCTTTTTTCCAGCAAAGTTTGTTCATTTTATGTCGACCCACCTGTTTTTTGCGATCCTAGTAATTGGCGATGTTCAGTGTTTGTATTTTTGTGTTTAGTTACCAGTGTATCCATTGAAGACAATGGAGGTTTTGCCATAGTGGTCAACTTGATGCATAATCATCTATAACCTTCACGCAATGGAAAGAGATAAACTGACTTTGCAAAACTTGCAGCTAAGGTTTTGAAACAAACACGCCTCCCTTTACAGGATAAAAGGCTTGAGAAACATTTTCACAGGGATAAGGCTGGTGGGATGTCATGTCAAAGAAATCTATTCCATGAACGCAATATCCAGTCAACTAATGGAAGGACAAGCCTGATTTTTTCTTATATAGCTACAAAGGGAAAGCTAAGCCAATACATTGCCTCTGTTGGGCTGTCAAGTACTGGATGACCAGTCTGTTATTTCAAATAGTCCTGTTTTAGTATCACAACTGGAAACGCCATTAAATAAGAGCTTCACATTCACCGTGAACTGTCTCCGTATCCGCCATCCGTTTTTTTTTATGACGCAAGCATATTTAATGTAAGCACATGAAGCACAATTTCTGATGGCAGTCACAAACATTGTGTCTCGTCAGACGCTGCTGCACCTGAGGACCAGCCCCAAAGACTGATCAACTATGTTTTGATGGAGGGTCTCTTTTACATCGCTTGAAATGCAGACGGCAAAGCACCTATAGTTGCAATGTGATGATTATGCATTTTTCACAGTTGAACACTATGGCAAGGCACTCCGGTCTTCGATGGATACATTGGTGAAACAAAAACACAAAAAGAAAGAACAAATGAAAGTCGCAAAACTAGGGATCGTAAATATAGAATATCAAATGCAAAACCAATTTGTGGGAACAACCACAAATAAGAGATGATTCAGAATATGTTGATACTTGTATTATTAAACCTCATGAATATCATGAAAAACAAAAATCATTAGCTATTGCATTGGCTGATCCCTATTACGCGTGTTATTTCCCTACAAACATCGTCCCCAGAGCTAACAGTGGGTGTTAATCAAACAAATACTCAGTTTTATATCGGAAAATAGTGGGACACTCTTTTCTTGGTACTGGCTCAGGGCTTACACTCATCACCCTTCAGGTTCGGGGGGATAGGCCCGTAGCCAGTACCTCGGGAAGAGCTGTTACCCTATTTTCCGATAATAATTACAGTACTGGTTATACATACTTCTCACAATATGCAGAGAGGGAGTCCTTGGAATCCTTACGCTATAGTACCTTTTCAAAAAAGTTTTAATCACGCTTGTATGGATATGCACATGGAAAACATGGAACAAGAACCAGTCTTAGATGATAATGAAACTTGCAGACTAAATAGTAAGTTAATAATAGTTTTGGTCGATCTCATCTACTGCACACAAGTGTTTCAGCCACATTTGGTGATGAGGTGAATAATTGTGAAGTTGATTACATGGAAACAATATAATGGTCATGGTGATAAATTATATATCTGATAAAAATCAATATGGCTAAAAATTTGGACCAAACTAGGACAACTAAACATCATTTAATTCGAATAGTTTTGTAATGCGGAATTAAAGAAATTACCACCTCATTTGATCATGGTACTGTCTTCTGATGCTAAATTAGTAGGGATTTATGGTTTCATTTTTAAATGGGGACCGTGGCCATTTGAGAGTGTACAAATAATTTGAAAGAGTCCAATACTTTACAACAACCATCTTATTGTATTTCTGTATGTAAAAATTAATAAACATAGCACATATTTGTCATTTTGGCCAATGTGGGTCACAGAGATTAAAAGAATGTTGTACTTTTAACCATGGTGGATGTAGGGCCATATTGGATTTAGAGGTTCAAGATGATATCCTCAATCATAAACACCATTTGATAGATGTGTTATGCTGATATTAATAGGAAATGACATCTTGTTGTCCTTTTAGCTCATTATTGCCCAGAGATATTGAGGATTTACGTTTTTTCAAAATGGCGGATGGCGGCATTTTGTTTATATCTAGCTAGTTTGAAAACTTTCGGGACTTTGATTTGTGAACACTTTTCTATTTGTTAGTGACATAAACACTACCAGACAACTGACAAAAAAAAAACCCTCCTGTTGCAATTTTGTTTTTTTTTTTTTTTTGGGTCATTTGCTATCTTTTACCCCTCTCTACTTACATATGTTAACAACCAGAAGGCGGTGTTTTGTAGAAGTAATTATAGTCCGGTCGTACTCATAGTCCGGGAACAAGAAGTGAACAATAGGGGCAATTACAATCAGCTGACTCTTTCACGTACCAACATTAGTTTCAACGATTATTACGTATAGTCTATGAGAGCCACGGAATGTGGGCTCCGCGGACTATCTCTGCTTAACAAACGGCTAGAATGGCGCACACAAAAACTGTTTGCAAATATGGCACACATATAACTATTTCACATTTCCAAAGCCAACGTACCACGTGCCCTAACTCTCTAAACTGTAAAGAGGATATCTAACATCCCGGAATCGCGGATCATAATCCCTATCGGATCAATCTTAACAGCAGAAAAACTTTATTTTATTTTTAAAATTTTATGTATTTATTTTTTTTTTTTAAATTTTTATATAATATTTATTTATTTACTAATTTTGAGCCTATTATTATTCCTAGCAAGCCCCGTAATCAACCATAAGGGGCTCTTAACCTCTTTAAAGCCATTCCCGTTAAGCCTGCTCATTCTTTTCTTGCTTGATGGTAATGCTGCCATCCTATCATATTAATTTAATTAAAAATTACTATTATCAACAATGTCTTGCTAATCTGGCCCTAAGGTAATTGAATCGTTACCATCATGTACTCTACATATACACAGTCAAGCACGAAGCAGCAGACACGCGACACGGATTAGATATCAAAAACTCCCATGCAAACAATCCCATTTCATTAGCTTTTGTGTTGTTTGTTTTTGGATGTTTTGATTGTGTTTGTTTGTGTGCGTTTTTTTATCATGTCACTGCACTAGGCTTTGCATCAGTAATTACAATGTGAAAATCGTACCCGTCTGGTACCCTCCTGGAAAACAGCTGATTACTGCCTACGGATCCCATTCCTGAATCAAATCATGGTCCCATGCCTATACTCCTTTCCCCCCATATCTGTTTGGAGTTACACTATTTAAAGTAGAATGCCTCTGCGGGGCGCTTAGTGGCCATTGCCATATCAGATTTCGCATCCGTAAACATAAGGTTGTGGGTTGGAGCCCCGTGCACTTGGGTAAGGCATTGCTCGCCTTTCTCCACCCAGGAGTATAACTTTTAAAGTTATTTGAATGTTGTTGTATAATTGATGTATATCATTGTGTTTAACCTTAGAATTTTATCATTTTTTTACTTGTCGTATTGATATTTTGTATATTGGCTCCCTTCTATGTAAAGCGCCTAGGGGCCTCTGCATTAGGCACATATCAAGATTGTTATTATATTATTATTATTATAAATAGGTACCGGCATATAATGCTGGGAATGTAAAAACACCACTCTGGTGTGTAGGCGAACCCCCACAGCAACATCATATGATGGAGTAGGGCCCTAAAGCCAAAAACAGAGAGTTCGCACTCACGCCTGCGGGTCATCATTTAACATTTGCTATGTGTCCTTTTGTTTCCTGATGTCGGAACTGTGCCCCAATTTATGATTCCAATCTGTTGCTATTGTTAAATATACCTTTATTATTTCATTTATTTATTGTTATCTTATGTATTTATTTTATTACCCATATTTCAAACGCAAAAACACCTAGACACAATTAATTAGTTGAAAATTTTAAACACCTTTGACTATTAATAATTACTTGTTCTTTGTTGTTATGGTTAAATATATGTAAGAGTAGTTTTTTTTAGAGCAGTAAGTAGTAGTAAGTTATATATTAATTTTAGTACCATATCACCATTACGGGATTTATGAGGTAATCACGAAACTATCATATGCACAGATAAATCACTAACTGTGTGAATCCCCTTTAACTGGGTGAAAACAGATAATAACGTTTATATCTCTGGTTGTGTGGACGATTACCATGAAATTTCACTTATTATTCCAGAAGGGGTATACTTGCTGTGCCTATAAAGCCGAAATACCCAGGTTGCGGGGGTTTGGGGTTTTTTGAAGAAATTGAAAGTGATGTTACAAACTTTATGACAACCCTTTAATGGCGGCTATATTACCTCACGTTTGGGTTGTAAGAAAACATTTCAATAGGGTTGCACAACATACTAAACCCGTCCACGGTTTGGCGCCCGTTCGTAATGGTAGTTCTGGTTAACCCACAAGGTCGACTGTAAGCAAATTGTTGTTCGATGACCGTAGATCTCGTTGATTGTTAAATGTTAATATCAAAATGAATCGGTAGACAACGATCAATACTTGGACTATCAGAAAATAAATAAATTCAATCTAGCAAGAAATTAGTCCTTCAGAAGTACCCCGTGCTCGGGTGCAGCAAACGAGTTTTAGTGTCGAGTTGAAAAAAGTGTTGCGCTATTCACGTGCCCTACCTCAGGATCTATCCTTTGTATCGGTATAAATACCAAGATCTTTTACAAATTTCAATATTATTTTCAAAACACCGATTATTATTCAATATGGGGGTCGAAAAAAACGAATTATTTTAAAGAATATAAAGTGTATTTTCAGTTGGAAGGATTGAATTGGTGATGTGCACCCTTTATGGAATACACCACTAAATAAAAACTAGGTGTTGTAGCAGACGGACTCCGTCAGTGCCGAGAAAGTGTTGGCGTCCCAAATATGGCACTTGCCTAATGAAGGTCCCAAAATGTTGATAAGTTTGTGTTTCAAATGAAATTTGAAATTATATTTATTTTTTTTATTGTTTTCTTGTTTGGGTGGTTAAAGATTTGTCATGTGCCATTGTGTATAATTCTGAGGGTTTGGGGAGGAAACTCTGCTAATTTTAATTTCTAGTACGATTTCAACTAGGCAGTGGAACGTTTTGAAAAACATGCAACAATCTTTCGTGCTCTGTAGCTCAAAAAATCAGCCTCATCCTATGACTTTTTTCATTTTGTGTGAAGAGCTATAGGTCCTAATCTTCCCAAAAAATCCCATTTTGAAAAACCAGTCGCTTATTAGCCTAAAATTGACGTTTGGTGAGAGGTCATTTGTACACAAGTCTAGAGGAGTTCTATTTAGTGGTTGTGATTGTGTGATTTCTACAGATTTCATGCATCACATATAAATGGAATGGCCCAAGCCTTTGAGTCGGTCAGGATAAACGGAATGTTTCTACAGGTGTAAGCATCAATCTTTACTCTAGAGATCAATTTTAGCCGCGATTTATTTTAAGAAGTTTGCAATTAGATTTGGGAGTTTGGGTCCAATATTGAGATCGAATCAGTTCCTAGCCTATGCTGATCACAGGTTTTACTTATTACACGACTCGCTATCGTAGCCGCAACAGTCATGTGTTACTGATCAAAAATTTGCAGCCGTTGACACTCGAGTATGTGTACAATGGGTACTCAGTATTGCAAATGCGCACATTCAAAAGGGGCAGGCCTATAGCCTGGCTAGGCCTAGTACGTCATAGCATGTAGACTAGGACTGGTCTTTTAAAAAAAAAAAATTAATACTACGGTCACATTTTGGTAACATTGGGGGGGGGGGGGGTAACGGGGGCGGGGGGGGGGGGGCGGGGTGGGTAACCCACACTGTTGGGGTCGCATCAAGCTGCATACAAGGCTTTCCAGAAGAATAGCCTCTTGTCCAGATGATGTATCACGCATTTGCCATGTGCATGATATGGGACTGCTTGAATCCCCGAGCATTTGTATCATGAGGATCGTGGGTAAATTTGGAATGATCCATAGTGCAAAGAAAATTGAAATGCATGAGCCAACAAGTTTAATGGACTTCATTTTTTAGTCCTGCATTGTATAAAATCAATGGTGAGCAAGATTCTAATTAAAATAGACCTTCTGATCACATTTCAAGGCACGGTTCAAACATGTGCACTATTGCCCGTTACCTTATGGACAGCCAATCCTTCTTCATGATGTGATGTGATTGATGATTAGAATTTTATTTCAGTGAGTTAATCACAGAAGAAAGTTGTACAGGGGGTGGTATACACCAAAAATTACAAAAAAATGGCAAAGTCAATTGAGTGCTTTTGAGGCCACTTTGGGTGAAATACACCAATTTACTTTAACTGATTTGGGTGCTTTTCAGGGCCTCTCTCTTCTTCTGGATTCGTTCCAATGGCTGTGAATTGGGTGGATATCTTTTCAAACGGCACCCATTTCAGTTAAATTGGTGCTTTGCTTTTAAATGCCATTTGATAGAATTTGCTCATATGGTGAATTAAGTATAGGAATTCAGATCTGTTCTTTAACAAAATGTGCTATTCGATTCAGCAGCTAGCAAAAATAAGATATTACTGCAGAGCAGTTTTTTTGACTCATTTCTGGTCTCTATGATTTTGGCTACAATGGCCTCGTCGTACTGATAGAATAACATTCAATAGTATGAAAATAGGTGTCTTCAGAAATTTTCCATCTATTTCATATCATTTCGCCTTAAGGCGCGCGCCATCTCGTTTCTCATTACGCCTTCGATTGTATTGCGCTTTATTCCGTTTTGATAACAAAAGATATGAGTATTAATTATGGCAATTCGAGATTTCTACGCAGGACTGTCTAGAAGAGAATTCACTTTAGACAGCCGTAGTAAACCTCATCTATAACATAATGAAATAGGCAATTTTCCTCCAAACGTGTTTTTTAAGTTATTTATTTTTTGAACCTAATTTAAGAATCCAATTCCAATTTGTCAATTAAATGGTCATTTCGTCCTACGAAAGTGGAACTTAATTTTGGGGGAAGTCCCATGGCCTTGGGGCACAAATGATCTGAATTTTACTCAAATAATCAGGGGAGAGGGGAGGGCGGGGTGGGTTGGTTGGTACATTTATGCACCACTTTGCTTGCGTCCCAGTGAATTAGCAGCCTTGACGGAATAAAGTGCACGTGATACTGTAACTTTATTCGTCAGGTGCTGAATTCACTGGAACAGATAAAGTGGGTGGGCGTAAATAATTATTAGGTTGCCATTTAAAGACGCGAGACTCCAACAAATATATTGAACCTATAGCATTTTTTTCACAGCAGAATTTATAGCTATCCAATTATAAAATGTTATTTCTATTCCTTAAAAATCATGACACATAAATAAAGACAGCATAGTCAATTCACCTTCTTGACCTTATGAGTATCGGGACTAACAAAATCAATAAAGCGTACGCTGTTTTGAAACATGGTTATCATAGCTTTCCTCCCACAACAATAGGAAAGCAATACCTGCCCATGGCTGTTAACATGGGAACACACAGGGCTGGTAACATCAACTCTGGCATTTATTCAACAAAACATGAAATTGATACTTTGTCAGAAGAACGGCCTACCACCACTGGCGAGTGCCAAATTGGTGTAAAACGTTTTTCTATGAGTGTGAACTGCTCACTATGATGAGATTGCGATTTATTCCGTCTTGAAAACGTGTTTACACAATTTGGCACTCACTACCCTCTAACCACAGAGAAGGTTCTGCATATAAGAATAGTACTACTATGTAGTACAACTCATCAACAATTGCAGAAAAGTCAAAGTGGTTTTGATCCAGCAGTTGAAGACAACGGGGTATCAAGGGCTTCTCAAGGAATATTAAGTTCCCATTAAAATTCAATGGCGATTTGGGTGCAATGTATCACGTTATAACTGGATGTTTTTGGAGAATTTTAAAAAAAATATTACAAAGGAAACATCTGCTCTGCCAAAGAAGCTGTTTGGCCTTTTCAAAAACATTTTGGTATCAACTACCATCCTTTTTCTAAAATAACGTTTCAGGGAAAAAAGTGACACTTTGCAGTTTTCAAGGTCTGGAGGTCAACAAATGATAAATTTACAACAACAATTCCATTTATTTATTTTGTTTAATTCATTATTGCAGTCTGAAAATAAGCTAAAACATTAACGCATCGGCAAACAATAAACAGACAACTATGGTAACAAACATCATGAGATGTAAGGATTTACATTAATGAAAAGACGTAATGTTTGAAATCCCTGTTTCAAATAAAAATTAAAAAATTGTCAGCCAGGATGAGAATCAACTGTCAATGTTTCCTCCATCTTTAACTGAACATCATTGCAGCGTTTTCCACATAAAAGTACGATCACACTGGCTCGCTATCCACGAACATGGAACCCACCCTACAAAACATCAGCAACTGGTAGGCCATTGTGCGTAGATGCAAGCATGTTGCATTTTTGGTATACATTGTATGTAGACAATGCTCAACCCTGTGTTTGTAACGCAAATATATTTTTTTTCTATTATGAATCACATATACAGCTATTTTGAAATTAAATTTATTTAAAACAAAGAATTAACGTTAAACATTAAATTCATTATGCATCAAACCAACTCGAAATTTTCAGCTCAACAGCACTTTTTATGTTTTTCTTTATTACACTTACCACGCCTCACCAAGTGATATCGAAGGCAAATTATTTAAAAAAAATATTTCACAAAAAACCCATTAGATATTCCCCTATTTGCAACAACATGCCTCCACACATGTAAAAAAAGAAAGGTTAGAATTTATATTTTAAAATAAATGATAAAGTTCCAAAGATCTGGGCCAAATTAATAATTTTTTTCGCAACTTTTATTGTTTTATATTATCATTTATTATTATTATTATACATTTATTATTATGTTATTTGCTAGTTTTTATTATTAATATTTCGCCACGCTCATCTCTCAATGGTGAAAATCGGGATTTTATGAAACGGAACGAACGTAACTCAAAAAACAAGACATCAAGCATCCCAAGGGCTATGAAACCATAAAGCTGGAATCACCCCCAGACCAAATAAAGACAAAGATACACAATTTTTGGTGCGCAAATCTGTCAAGCGTGGGGACGCTTATTTATTGAGCTCAAAGTGAAAAGTTAGCCAAACACAACAAGCGAGCAAAACTGAATTATGCACTCAAAACAAACAGGAACAATGTCCTAGCCCCCCCACACCATCTAGAAGAGAATGTTCCAATCAGAGATTTTAAATTGAGAAAAATTTTCTGCTTAATTTTTTGTTTGAGATTCCAAACTATGTAATGCCCTGCCCCTCGCCAGACAGACCATCATTGAAGGAAGGAATTCACACCATAACATAGCAGGAAACAACAATCTTTGTCTTATCTCCCTCAAGCGGAAAACCTTTGGAGTAACATGGAATGCTAACCTAATGCACTACCATATTACAGTAGAATTAACCTGGGCATTATCCCTAAGTTCTGTACATTAAGAATTTTAACATAATCCTAGTCATATTCTTGTCTCCCAGCAGTCTCAACCTTTGGAACAAAAAATAGAAATGTGCCTTTATATATAATCTTATAGTACACTGTGGGCACGTGTGGTCCCATGGATGAGCGCTCGCCCGCAATCCACAGGTCGTGGGTTCGAGTCCTACGCGGCCACGTGTTTTACCCTTGAGTAAGGCACATTACCTTAATATTTACGCCTCTCCACACCCAGTGTATAAATGGTAACCGGGCATTATTCATGTCGGGAAGGTAACAGACTACTCGCGGAAGGAGGTGTAGCCCCGGCCCCCTACAGCAAACATTATATTTGTGGAGTCTGGCCCATCGCTTCGAAAGAGGATGGGCACTCCGTTCCTGTATAACAGGGTCGCCCAGTTACTTTTTTACACATGGCAGAATAACCGCTGGTGACGAATAGCTTAAATTATAAAATTGTATATTCCATCCTGGAGTGATTACCCAGGGAATTTCATCAAGTAATACCTGTAGCAATTACTTTGCTTACTACTCGAAATAGCTATTACAATGCAGTTTATTAACTCTTGGGCAATAACAGACCTCTTTATTTTGGCTAATTAATGTTTATGAAAATATTCTCAAATACAAAAACCAAACCGCTCCTCAAAAAGGAACTTAACCAATGGCAGAAAAAATAGCAATGAGGTAGGGGAGGAGGGTGGGACAATTGTCCTAAACCACGTCCACACCGCTTGGTATCAGATAGCGAATGCGACCGATGAGGCGATGGATAAAGCGCAACAAGAATCGAGCACAATAATTTGCATACAACTTCCAAAGACAAAGGGAAGGGTCCTGGCGACAGTAAACAAGATGGAAGTACTAATATTCTGCAGGGGGTAAATTCGTTTTCTTTCGATGGACGATATTTTTGAATTGGGGGGGGTCTTCATTTTTTGAATTATAAGCATAAAGTGTATGATTTTGTCGCTGCTGGTTGCCATGGCCACCATATAAAATCCGGCTCTATGGTTTCCTCCTGCGCACATAAAAACCCATGCACCCTTCTCACCAAGAATGGTGTACATCAGTACCGTTAAAAAACAGTTACATGTTTGTTCCCGTGTTTACCATCAGAGGCCCTGTTTAGTTACCAGAGCGACCGGATTAAAATAATGTCCTTTTTCACTAACTTTGTACATGGGCTACATATGATATACAACGTGCATATTAATCCATTGTAAAATCAAGCAATTGCAATAGACTCGGGGTAAAAACCTAGAACCCTTATTTTTTATTTTATTTCTTTTTTAAATCACAGGCTAATCTAGACTTAACGGCAGTTATATAATTAGAACGCGCTGACTGATTGGCGCCAAGATAGCGTTTAACCTCCTTTTAAAACCTCTGCAATTCCTGTTTGAATGCTACAAATGACAGGAAGGGCATTCCTAATCCTACAGAGAATGGGGGAAATGATCTGTGGGAGGCCAAGTATGACCTTGGGACTTTCACACCAAGCAAGTCCATGAACCTGACCTGAGCGCGAGGCGAGTAGCAACTGAAGCAGCTCATAGCAGCTGGCTGAAGACTCCTTGTGCTTGTCCATAAACATGCGATGGAAAAGAGTGACAATCCAATGCCCTGCGATGACCAATGGTGGGATGTGATGATTGGGCGACTCACTCTCGGGGATACCAATGATGGAAATGTCAACGTCCTCCTGGATTGCATCTAGTTTGGATATGAAGTGCACTGAAAACATTTGTTCGTCAAACTTATATCGTTATAAATTATCAGGCAAGTGATTTCCCCTTATTCGTCGCTTGACGAAGTTGACCGATTGACCATGTACTTTCTCGTTAATTGCCATGCACATTTTCATGAACCAAGGTCCAGACGAATTAATGTATGCATACACTAGTTTGACAAACTTCTTTGAGCCGACTAACCATACCTGAGAGCTGAACGAAATACCGTTATCTAAACGGGCGAGGAGGGGCCGTGTCACACACGCACCTTGACACACATTGAAAATCGAGTGGGTTCAAGTTGTCATGAGACAATTTTGGAAGACATGGAGGAGAACATGCATTGTAGTTCATTCAAATTATTTGGTACTTTAGTTAATATTGAGCATCTCTAATTGGTATTACTTTCTAGTGGGCGGTTACATCAGAACCCTGAGGGTTTCATCTCGTTGATTTTCACATGGATTGGAACAGGCCTACTTGATGGATTTATAACATTTTATTACTTGTTGGAATTGCCCTAAACCAGCTCCGTTGGCCAAGTGTTCCTCCTTCGAGACAGTCAAAGGAGGTCTAGCTACATCACCCCATAAATCAGCTTGGAGTTGTTATTGCACTGATAGCACCTTCTAACAATTCTGCAACCTTTGTGTTTTCCGCACCGCACATGCTCCTAACCGATATACTCAGCCATTGAGGGATGCGTTGTACATAAAAGCCGCTGAAGATCTTGACAAACTAATTATTCTTGCATGACAAATTAATCTTTGTGCATGACGAATTATTTTTGTCTCATGCAAACTACTTTTTTTTTCTTTTTCAAGCATGACTAATTATGTGGAAAGTCGTCATACTAGAACCATTTTTTCATGACTAAAGTTATAATTCGTCATTCAATACTTGTATGACGAATTCCATGACAAATTATGGTTTTTCATACTAGACATTTTCATCATGACAACTTTTTTATTGTCATTGATGAAATAATGTTTTCAGTGAGGGTGTTTGCTCCCACACATGCTTGCGCTTGCATATTACATGTTGGATCGAACCATGGATTTATATATAACATCCATATAGTTTGTCTCAAGATAGGGTGGAGCTCGACGGAGCAATCCTAGCCGCTGACTAAGCAGTTTTAAGCCATTGTTTGGTAATCACACACAGGAGACATTACAGTTCATTACTGGGGAGATGCAATAGATCGACCCTTCGACCTATTCTAGACTTGTACCAAGAAGTGGAGACTTGATGGCTGTTGCACATGTTTCTTTGTTTGTATTGTTACAAAGTTGTGACACTGGTGGACCGCACCGAAAAGTACATTCCATGAGGTTGCCCAAGTCTTACTTGATACTGATGAATACAAAGACGTACATCTCATTGTTTGGCTTGTCTGGGATTTGACTGTTTAGTTTTTTGTTTATTAACGTTAATGTTTTAGCTTATTACTTTGAAATTAAATGAAATTTTTTAACATTCAAGTGACCAACTGAAAACACTTCCGTTCGTGCCCAAGGGGGGATTCCTCGGGAACCAACTCCGATACCAACTTTCCCATGGGGAATTTGATCACGAAAATAACACATAGGTAAATGGGTTACGTAGAACCACATACTGAATAATAAAATGAAAATCCGAACTGTGACCTTTAACATTTGGACCTATGGCCAATTAAAAGTGTCACCCTCTACGAAAAAAGTGCTTCGCATATTTTCAAATCCTCAGCAACTTTGATATAAGATTTTGAACCCCCGAAAAAATCGATATCTACTCTAGAATAACCATTCAAATAATTATAGCCTAATATAGCCATTTATACCATTTGTTTTTTTACTTTTCTCAGAAAGTTCAATTCACATTGGCCTTACCCATTACAGTTAAGACACGTTAAGAGTTAAGACATGACAAAATTAAAATGTATGCTATCAGCATAAAAAGGGTTAATTTGATTTTAAGAATTATTAATTATTATCAATTGCCTTTGCCTCCCAGGTATAATACTGAAGCAAGTAAATTCCAAGATTTATTTACTTTAATTTTAATTAGTAAAATATCTTGATTTTTTCACTTCCGTAGTGCCGGGGGGGGGGGGGGGGGGCTTAGGGACCCAACCTAATTATTTCTAATGAAGCCGTTTGGTGGTTTAATTTTTTTGGTGTCAGGAGATAACAAAAAAATTAATTGCGTAACCGATAAATCGTCGCAAATATCACATGTTGGGTATTATGGACCCCTCCGGCACTTAAGTGTTAAATGATATTTTGGTTGCTTTAGACGCCTTTGATACGGTCAAAGTGGACGTTTTTTTTTGTAAAAGGAGCTGTGTGTGGCTGTAACTTTTGTGGCAGAACCAAATGATTCACCTCTCTTCAAAACTTTAAAATTATCTAAAACATCATTCTAGTGTGTTCTGCACACATGTCCTTGCTTTTAGGGTAAGGTTATTTGGGGAACCCCTTACATACAGAAAAAGCCCCGACGATACTAAAACTGTCGAAATGTCCACATTACGACCACAAATTGGAATAATTTTGATGTCCACAACAAAGCTATTTAAGCTTTAAGAACCGACAGCGGACACAGTTTTACTACTACCTTTGATTGGCAATTAAAACATAATTATAAATTCGGTAGGCTCAAATACCAGCTCTGCAAATCACACTACAAAACGCTTTGAAAATTGCAATCCCAGCAAGCTAAGAATGTAGTTCCCCTGTAGAAGTCCTTTCCTCAAACATAAATATGTTTAATCACATAATTGAGGATAATATTGAGGATAGTTTGTATATTCATTATTAAAATTATTAAAAATAAACGAAAGTATCGCTTTTAATTTATCAATGTTATAGTATAAATTTCTGTAAATACCATCTACACTAATTTGATATGCAGTCGTATGCAAAGTCGTCCAAACTTTGGTCCTACATGAGCAAAATGTCACATAATTGCCACTTCAATAACTTCAAACACTAACATTTTCATTATATCAACAATTTTGTGTAGTATTGTGGATATATTTAGCTTTTTGTTTTGGATAAGTTACTTCTAGAGCTTGTCCTGCTTGGGTTGGCAAATGCTTCATGACCAATTTTTGTGGTACTTTGATCAGCCATTGCTTTCTAACCGAGTGTCGGATTTTAGTCAAATATAAAACAAAGTTTAAAAACCGAGACTAAAATTTTCTTTTGTGATTTAATATATCTTTTCTTTTAAAGTGAATGGATCTATCTCAGCCGCAAAACAAAGGAGACAAAGTAAATTGAATAGCTTTGGTTGAAGATCATACCCAAATTTCCGAAACAGGTAATACACATTATTTATTGTTCATACTTTTAAAAAATGTTATGATATAGTATATAAGAAACCAAGAGCTTCAACTCACATATGCAGGCTGCTGAAGCGCTTTTAATGACGCTTCGTGACTCTCTTGTACCGCTATCTACAAACTATTCACGGGTCAATTCTGGTCATATTGCGGAGTATACCAAACGTTCTATGCTATCCCTAATTAAGAAGAGGTGGGGTTAGTTGGGCTCTGAAAAATTCGCGCCTTTAGCGGTAGACGGGGTCTTTGTATTGTTGTTCAAACAGTGAGTGGTACCAAATGGATAAGCCACCAGCACCAGAGATTCAGCTCAAGTTTGAACCAGTCACAATGAGTAGTGTTTGTAAAAACCTTTGGCGTTATATGATAGCAAAGCGACCGGTACCACCGAAATACCATATCGGCTTCTTAAGATAAATGGTAAATCATTACCATTACTCTATATTATAATCTGTGCCCCATTGGACAGTATATTGGAAAACATGCAAGTCTGGGCCCTATTTTTAAAAATGGCGACCGTTCGAGCCTTGCAATTACAGACCCATATACATTCTTCAAAGTAAAGTAATCTCAAACCCTGTAAAAGAGCTGTTTTCGACCAATGGTACCCTTTCCGATGATAAGTTTTTTGTACATCAATCAATCGGTTTAGACCGAAGCCCCTATACAGCACAGGCTGGTCATAAATGCCACCGCATGATTTGTACGCTGCAAGGGTCATCTTGTGGGTATGGTTATGATAGATCTGAAAAAAAAATGATACGGTCTGTGATTTACGGTCCCCATGGAAGAAAGAGAAGAAAAGAGATAAGAAGAGGACAGCACAGCGACTTCCACATCGATTTAATATTATATTTACATTCACCCTCACAAAAGGAAGGGATTCAACAAACACCCTTTGATCATAATCACTCTGCCGCAATTGATGATCGGTGAGCAATAATTACTTGGGCGGAAATGTTTGAAAAATCTATACGAAAACGTAAAATGTAAAAGTATTTGCATTATTACAGTTCCGGTGGTCTCCGGTGTGTAGGTGTTGTGTTTTTTCGTTAAATACGCAGTGTTGTACAGCGTTATGCCGTTCAGCTTTAGTGCCCCAAGACTCCTCGCGTTTTTGAGAAATAAAGGGATTGAAAGCTTTGAATAAATATTTGAAACGTGTTGGACCCGCGGGACAGTCTTGCATTTCGTTCAGGCGCCACCCGGCTCGTTCCAGGGGTTCTGAAAATGAAACTCAACGGGCACATTATTTCAATTAAAATATTACCTGGCCCCTAATGGGTCACTCTTGAGTGAAACTTTATACTTAGTTTTTTCAAGTGAAAATTCTACACCTAATCCGTAATTAAAGCAATAAATATACATCACTTAATGTTGCCAATTAAGCGATCAGTTGCATCAAATCTGCGATGATTACACCAATTGTTTTCATTCTGGCTATTGACTTGTGCATTCTCAGTAAACTCACTTTGTCAACTCTTGATGGAGGGTCCCAGCCTCCATTGATAGACATTGGGGGCAACTGACAAGAAGCATGCAGAGATAGCGCCACAACTGCTCAAGGCTCATGTTGTCTGATTGCTTACCGTAGCTCACTGGGGGTTTGGCAAAGCAAATGTAGTAAATAAAGTGCTTTTTAAAGGCTTTAAACTTGATAAGCTTAGACCCCCCACTATTGTGCCCAGATGGATGAGTTCATTATAGATTTTTTGTTGCAAGCGTGTATGGAAAGCCAAAGCCAAAGGGACAATGTCCGATGTTTGATATGATAGGTGATGTCAAAAGGGGCAAAAAAGAAACCCCACAAATACAACATCATCCAGGGGTAAGGCATTGTCACGACCAATACAGAAGCATTCCCACAGAATGTCAAGTGCCCATTTGCCACAGTAGGTATTTGGAAGGAATCAATTAAATGAAGACCCACACCTCTTGGATCCATGCACCTATGGATAGCTCAAAGACACACCAAACAAAGTCCCTGTGCACATGATAGTGCCAAGTGGTTTTCTACCAGCACTTCCAGAAGTACATTCAATGTGGATGTAACAGCTGGTCCTTGGATCCGCCACAAAAAATGCAGAAGGCTTCTTGACCCAGCGGCTGTGCATTATTTTGGTCGCGGCTAATAGAGATGGGTATATCCATAGAGATGGATGAACTGGGTGATCGAGGAAGCGGTGGAGGAGATCGATTATACACCTGAGTAGAAAGTAGTTGAGGTTAAAGTACAACAAATTGTCGCAGCGGGGGAATGGAACTCACAACCTTAGCGTGTGGGCTGGGAGCTTGATTCCACTGGACCACATGTGCCTAAAAACCACAAACAAACAAAAACAAAAACAATAAAACAAGTTACACCACATTACAACCAGTGTATACATGTACTTGTAAGGTACGTTTTCAAAACTTTATAAAATTTATATTTTTAAAACGCGCTCTTAGAATGTCAATACAATGCCATTTGATCTGGAATGTTATTCATAGAACTGTGTCAGAAATGGATTCCCCCTGCCCCAAGGGGGGGAAAACAAAAATAAAAGTGGCATTACACATAACTCTCTAGCAAGTTGTTAAATGATATTTCCAACATGGCTGCCTGGCGGCCATGTGGATTTTTTAATCCATACAATCTGAATTCTAATCATAAAAACTGATGTTCCGAATTGATCCCTGCAACAAAAACCCATAAAAAAGATGAATGCACATTTTTCTAGGGTAAAGGTTAAACATTATATTTTGAATATGGCCCCTGACAGGCATCTTTCAACGCCACATCATGTTACCTTGACTTCTAATCATTAAAACGATTCCAGAAATGATTCCTTGTACCGAAAAAGAAATTAAACGACGTATTACAAATACTGCTATAGCATTTCTTCGATATGGCTGCCGGAAGCCATCATGGATTCTCGAATTTGCAGTTGGTTTAAAAAAAACGCCTATAAATGGCATTTGATATTCAGGTGAGAGCCATGCAGAAATGGTGGCTACAATCCACGCCTCGCAAAAGTCGTATTGATTTTCATGGATAAGCATATAACCAAGATTATATGTTGTGATGAGTATTACCTCCGGTAGGGTACCCGACACGTTTTAGCCAAATTCCTACTCTACCCTGTATGTGGGGTTGATGATTAGGTGTCTGCTGCTGCTGTCAATGTCGGAGTTAACATTTGGCTAGATACTAGATTTCTATCATCTTACTGAACATGGTAACATCAGTTGTCGTCCACGGGGTGCCTAAAGGCAGTATTGACAATTATTTTGAACATTGTGTTTGCAGGTTTGAAATCGAACCTACCCTGTCTAAAGAAAGATTAAATAAAGAAATAAACGTGTACACTCCCTGCCGGTCTGTTGTGCACACTGCATCCACGCAGGGTCTACTAGTCTAGGTATAAAACCACAAATACCCATTGTGGTCAGGGTCAGTGGTTGCGTTACTCAGGGCGACAGCCTTGATTAAATTGCTTTGTGGTTTTAATCTTCCCTGTACAAAACTCCTATCAAAATATTTGCAAACGCAAGAAAAAGCCTGGCAGATAGAACAAGGCGCTCTGCTAAGTTGAACAAACTGAAAGCATAGAACATAGGTCAACTGGAAGTGGAGACTGTTACGATGTCTCGTGGACGTCAAAGGTCAGAAATACCCTTCAAACACGTGCACAAATGATCTAAATGTTATATAATAACACTGTTTTAATGATTTTTATCAGATTGGTTCAAGAATTTGGTATGTCCAAAACACAATTATAAATCAATAATATTAAACTCAATGATTTTACATAAGATACTTAAGCTTTCAAGTCCTCTAATGTCCATAGGTAAAAGAAGCGTTGCAGTTCAACGATGATAATTATGTCGTCACAGCGAAGATTCCAAAATGACAGCATGCAGTCTTCTTTGAACCCTTGCGTGGTTTTGTACCTCTTCCGTTGGATTCATCATTACCTACATGCAGCATGCAGTCTTCTAAAATCCTCGGTATTATAATCCAAGAGAATCTTCTCAGTCCTGAAGATAATTTTATCCAGCAGTTCAAGCCGACGGTGTTGCTCCTCGACGGCGTTAGCATTCTGCAATACCATCCAAGTATCACCACCTAAGGGCCGGCTGTTCTAACATATCCACTCTAGGGACGATAAACTGGAATTCCTTTGATTCACAAAACACTGAAGCTCTTTTGGCATCGAAGATGCCAGCGGGAAATGTTGTACATGCAGCTCCTGTGATATATCACGTGATCCTGTGTATGTGCTTGCTTGATCTACATAGCGATCCATAACTAAAAACGTCTAGCTGTATTATATAAGCCGACTACCGCAAAGCTAACCTCTCACCAAGTTCTCCTGATAGACTGGGAAATGTAATAATGTTTTTGGTTCGTTTTTTCATATACAATTTTGACACCAATGTTTTTCCATTAAGGATTTCATGGAGCATTGAAAATCATGGGTGAAGTTTTTTTAAAATGTGTTCTGTGTTTGTAATACGGGGAAAATTTGTTACAGGGGTAAACAATAAAAATGTTAAAATGGTTTTTAAAATTAATACCCTCTGTTCAGGTTTGCTTCATAAGGTTTTAAAAGAGGGTATAATTTGTCCATATCTACGACCTATTGGTTGGGTGTACTATAGGTTCATGAAAGTTCAAGCTCATTATTTATAGAATGGTCCGAGTTGTTGAAACAGGTTTTAATCGTTCATTGGGTCCTACCTAAATAAGAAAATGATGAGATTGGGTTTCACCTTTCAAGGTGAGACTTTTACAGATATGACTGGTGCTCTCCCATAGACCCTGTGACCACGGCCATATTTGCCCTATTAATTATCATCAAAACGTCATTGACAAAGCGACCTGTAAATTTTCGGCTTTTGGACAGTAAGAACAACAATTTGGCAAATTTTAAAAACAAACGATTGAATAGAATTTACCCCCAGCGTGACCTTACCTGTTTTGCCTTGTAATTGTTGTACTATAACCCTAAGGTAGGACAAACTATACCTTTGTGTAATCTTTGAAAGTTACTGACATAAGGGATACTTAAAAACACATTTTGGCCCCTTGTATATTTTGACCCTGGATAAACCTTGCCCCTAGAATCATCCAAAACCACATTTAAAAAAACTGACACCCATGATTTGTAGAATCCTATAAATTTGAGTGAAGAACAAAACCTGGGTTGCAAGATTTGTAATGGAATTTCACAAAAATACAGTTCACATGTACTATTTACAAACATATTTCACAGCTAGATTTCCTAATATATAAACTAGATATTCCATAGCCTCCTGCATAAATACATACCGGATTAATTATCCAATCCGAAAGAACATAAATGGACATCATTGCATGGCATCATCGTACTTTGAAGGTGCACGAGAGATTTCTATCAAAAAATCCCCATTGGAAGGCTCAGTGAGAAATATTTCTTTGGTGCAAAAATTTTGAAATTTCTAATTTCCTATAGAGCAATAGGAAAGGTTTACATTGACATTAAGCCAATGAAAATCACTTTGTTGCAAACTTTGCAGACATTCGTTACCAAATACAAGGATAAATAGTTGGTTCATCTTTATGAAATCACTACATATGAAACCTAATATGGATGTCTCAAAATCTCTACTGTTGCACTTTAATTACATCATAGGAAAATCCTTATTGCAAATCTGTTTTGATCTAAAGCATAAACAAGTTGACTCATTTTCTAAAATTTAGCATCTCGGGGAATTCCATTCACGTTTTAAGCAAACAGGTGCATGATCTGTCAGTATAGCACTATGGGAATTTCATTTAAATGTCTTTCCCGCGAGAAATAGTTTCTCAAGTTAAAATAGAGAAACCAAAAAAATAATATTTTTAATACAAAATGGAGCCAATATAACAGAGAACCTCAGATCTGGTGCTGATAGAATCGATCTACCATCGTGTTGGTATTCTAGTTTTAGGGAGGGGGATGGTCTTACTGGCGGATCAAATGAAGGTAAACCGTTATTAAAGTATCATTAAATGTAGAATGTATGTAGTATTTGGGCAGTTTTATTGAGTTTCATGTACTTGATATCTTTTCACTTCACAGTCTCAAAACAGTCCTGTACGACAGTCAATAAGATTTTCTGTCTTTTAATACAAGCACAAATGCGGTTGTGCAAATACAATCATGGGTTCGAATCAGGAATTTGTTGGGTTAGTTGGCAATTGGATCCGTCTTCTTCAGACAGAACATTAATGGGTGTCGATACCTCCAGATGGTCAATGAAGATGTTGTTCCCTTCTTTGAACAGAATCGTCCTAGTTTCAGCTGCAGCGAAATGGCCAACTTCCAACGAGCGTGGTAGGCACAAGATGGTGCGCCTCCCCACAGAAGACGGAAACTGGAAAGATCGCCTTGCTGATTTCTACTGCCTTACGCAACGGTGTTAACAAATCAATTAAACGTCTCTAAAGTTAAAAGAATGAGTTATTTTTTTCAGTATGGGAAGCACTATCACACGTGAGTGCAGGCCGGGACACTTGAGCATGTGAAGTATTACTCAAATACCAATGCGTCAGTGTCAGCTGGTAACTAGGCAATGACTATCTATAATCGTGCGATAATTTGTGGGCTAATGATTAGTGTGTTTGCTGCTGAGATGTTGCCCAATTCTTCGCTTTGACGTTTAAAATTATGATAATGGGTATTCTTGTTCAGGATGGAAATAGCATCTACACGGGGGAGGGGGTACCCGTGAATGGGGTGTGCGCGAGCGTGTGTGTGTGTGGTGTATGTGTGTGTGCGTGTGTATAATGTGTTTGTGTTGGGTGTGTGTATTATTGTTTTGATGCCTGTAAATATCTAATTGTAATGTCTATACCTGCCGTTGTTTGGGATTTCCCAAAACCTTCCTGGGTTTTTTACATTCTTGGTTGTTTTTTTTTTTATGAATAAAGAATGATTGAATAATAATAGTTGTTTGTGCTGAAATGTACAAAATCATTCGCTGACGTCTCAAAATTTAAGAGTAATGGGTGTTGATGTTCGATGCAAATTACTTCCTCTAACACTGAGTGCGTATGGGGGACACCTGGAGAAATGTGAAGTATTACTAATACAATGCGTCAGTGTCAGATGTTTAATAATGTACAGGGTGAGTAAAAAAACAAAAGTACAACCAAATTGAGCGATTTTTCATGGAAAACCCTTGTGCTATCATATATTTTCTTCTGTAGTACATTCCCTGTTTTGTTAGCGCTCATATAAAAATTACGGCATTAAAATTTATTAACGCGTTCAAAGTTACAGTTGCGGAAGTGAAAGTACACGATGTGAAAGACCGAACAGGTTACACGCTAGAGTAACCCAAAGAGTACTTTTGGTTTTACGTTCAGCTTTGGGATTTGCATCATATCCTCCATTAATTACACATTTGGAATAAATGTCAGGGAACACCAGTGACGTAACCAGCCAGTGGGTGAGGGCATGGGAGGGAAAAAAAAAAAAAAAAAAAAATGGGAGGGGAAGGAGTAAGGGTGGGATCCGCACTCAAAATTTTTGCCCCCTCCTGGCCCCAATAGAGATCAGGAAAAGTAATACCTTGATAGTATTGACAGATTTTTACCGTGTTCACCTTTGCAAAATGTGTTTTAGTGATGCCCCAAAAGTTAAATAGTTCCCGTCGCCTGGTACCTCCTTCCCCAAATGAAAATGTCTGGTTACATCGTTGGGTAAGATAAAATGAAACCGTATATCAAATGTATAAAAATAATATTTAATAAAATTAATTTTTGGACTTGAAGCAACAATATGCAGCATTTTTTTCTTTTCAATCTTTTGATTTCCACGTAGTAAAACTTCCAAATTTCATGTATAGGGATGGATAACAGATAAAGCATTAAAATGTTCCATTTTAAAAATATACTGTTAATTTCATTAAATCTTAAGTATTCTGCATTATCATTCAACACATGTCCTGCGGAGCATTTGAATACGGCGCCAAAGAAATCAACCTGTTAATTTATTTTGAAGCCCTCACGCTGCACAGTAATGAGTCTCATGTACAGTCACTGTAGCCTTTGAATGGCTTGATTCGTATTTAAAATGTTAAATTAATGTGTAATCTAATACGGAATTAATTTGGTAAATTCCGTTAAAGGTTTTCTCATAAAAAATTCCCCCATTTGGTTGTACTTTTTCTGATAACCTGTAAGGCATAATGTGGATGGTTAGACAATTGCGTTATAATTTGTGCGTTAATGATTATAGTGTTTGCTCTGTGCTGCTAAATGTTACCAATCATTGCTTTGCCGTCTCCAAATTTAAGCGATGCGTATCTTTTTTCAGTATGGAAGCACTCCTCTAACTGAGTCAGACGGGATACTCTGAGGACATGTGTGAAGTAATATTAAAATAATTTAACACGACTCAGGTCAAGCTGTTGATTAAGATAAGGCCTATAAAATCGTGGTTAGACCATCTGGCTATGCATTATGTGGGCGTCAATGATTAAGGCGTCTACTGTGCCAGGTCGGGTTAATATTCGGCTGATATTTACTTCTTGAATTTTTACTGAACTTGATAAACAAATTCATTCCCTTAGACGTCTCAAAATTGAAGAGTAATAAGTATCTTTTTTAATGATGGACCACCCTCTGCATTGAGTGCTTACAAGGGCCACTCTGAGATTATGTGAAGTACTACGTAAATAACAATGCGTCCGTTCTGCTGATGTAAGGTAAGGCACATGTGGTTAGGTCACGGGGGCTTTGATTATGTTGGAATCGAGATTAGGGTATGCTACTGTCAAGGTCGGCGTTAATGTTCAGCAAGATATTTGATTTCTGACTTTCTTACCGACATGTTAACAGAGCATTCGCTTTGACGTCTATATAATTAATAGTAATGCGATTTTTTTTTTCAGGATGGACACACTCCTCTACACTTTAGTGCAGTCGAGGGACACTCTGAGACATGTGAAGTACTACTCAAATACAAGGCGTCAGTGTCAGCTGTTGATAGGGTAAGGCACATAGTGGTTAGGTCACGGGGCTTATGATTATGTGGAATCGATGATTAGGTGTATGCTACTGTCAAGGTCGGCGTTAATATTCGGCCAGATATTTTATTTCTGATTTCTTACTGAACTTGATAACAAATCATTCCCTTAGACGTCTCGAAATGTAAGAGTAATGCGTTTTTGTTCAGAATGGATGCACTCCTCTACAGGTTAGTGCATACATGGAACACTCTGAGACATGTGAAGTACTACTCAAAATACAATACGTCAGTGTCAGTTGCTAATAGGGTAAGGCATATATAATCATGCTTAGTCCATCAGGATTATGATTTATGGGTTGATCAATTGCTTCTGCCAACATGGTAACAAATCATTCACTTTGATGTCTTTAAATTTAAGAGTAATGCGTATTTTTTTTCAGTATGGATACACTCCTCTACACTTGAGTGCAGGCGAGGGACACTCTGAGACCTGTGAAGTATTACTCAAATACAATTGCGTCGTGTCAGCTGTTGATAGGTAGTCTATATTATCCGGTAAGACCATCGGGCTTATGATATGTGGGTTCAATGATAAGGCGTCTACTGCTGCCAAGGTCGGCGTCAATATTTCGGCTATTAGTTCATTTCTGATTTTCTTACTGATTGATAATATTCCTTAGACGTCTCGAAATGTAGGAGTAAGCGTTTGTTCAGGCTGGATGCACTCTCGACAGGTTATCATACATGGGAAAACACTCTGGACAGGCTGAAGTATTACTCCAATACACTGCGTCAGTGTCAGTTGTTAATAGGGTAAGGCATTCTAACAGCGTCGGTCCATCAGGATTATGTTTATGGGATACTATTTGTGATGCCAAGGTCGGTGTTAAATTTCGGCTAGTTCTTTGATTCGCGTATATTTCTGACCGTGAACAAAAATATTGGCTTTGACGTCTCAAACATTAAGAGTATGCGTATTTTTTCAGGATGGAGACACTCCTCTCCCACTTTAGTGATCTTATGGACACTGTGAGACATGTGAAGTATTACTCAAACACAAGCGTCAGTGTCATGCTGTTATAGGGTAAGGCAATAACATCCAATTGTCGATAATAGATTTCACTTTTCGGAACCATACCCAAACGCCAAATGAAGGTCTCCCAAACAGACCAATCTGCGTTGATCTGTCTGCTGTACCTGAAAACCACCGTGAGACAGCTTATTAAATGACTTATCGATCAATGGGATATGGCGAGATCATCTCCTCTCTCGACAAAACTGGGTGGCCGACCGAGTCTGGGTCGAAGTTTTGTACAATGTGTGTAGCTGGATCTGAGACGATTTTGCACACTAAAAATAGTATAAAATAATTACTGTGACAAATTTCAGTATCTGTAAAAATAATTCAATCAAAACATTACAAAAATATATTGGCGGTATACAGAGGATTGTGAATGTGTCGAGAGTAAAAAAGCACTAACTACCACCAAACTTAGTAGGCTATCCAGAAAGGTCAAACCAAAATTTACGGTGATTATACTGTAAAATTCAGTAAATTTTGGAAAAAACCATTAGCATTAAACCGGTAAAATATAAAGAGAATTTGAATGGAAACTAATAAAGCTGTAAGTTTATTTGTTTTTTGGCAGAATTGCTGCCAGTATTTTTTTCCTATAAGTACAGTATTTTTCCTGTAAATAACCGTAATGAAATCCATAATCGTGTATATTAATGTTGATTATAATTCACAGATTAATCGTAATAGGCTGCAAAATTGGACAAAAAGTATTTTTGCTATATTTTAAATTCGGCCATAAGTATTGTCTTTTTTTGCGCCTTTTTTATTATTGTGAAGTGCACTGTAAGTTTTAAGCGCATGTTAGTAGTAAAACAAAATGGGAATCAATTTGAAATGAGTAAAAACATAAAAATATTAAACAAAAATATGCATTTTAGCGTGTTTTACTAGACGTAGTGTTAAAGAGTCTTGACTGTTTTGTATGTTTTTCGACAAATGTTAAGGTTTTTTTTATTTGGTACCGTATAAACTATAGGTTCATGAGGAATACCGTAAGTCACTGATACCTTTTTCATGTTGAGAAGTGTTAACACAAAATCTGTATTGAGTACGGTACCTTGTTACATAAAATAGTAACGTGTACACATGTTGTTCGCATTAATGGATTGTTGCGTTGTTAATGAAGTAAAAAGATTCAAATCTGCTAAGTTGGTAATTCAAGTTATCCAAACTAGATAATTTGTAACCCCAGAAAGGACACAAATATGCAATAAGTAGAAACCTATTTGCACAACGGAAATATGTACCTAAAATTCAATGTTTTGATATATTCCTATAAGGTAGCATAGTATCTCTAATGTAAAAGAGTGAAATCTCTTTTCAAGGAGTGACTCTATGGACCAGTCTTGGTTGGGGTTAAATTTTACTCTTTAAAAAGTGAAGTTTTGGGTAGCATTACTCTTATCGAGGAATGTCACTCTTATAAGAGTGGAGAAAACACCCCCCCCCCCCCCCCCTTAAAAAAATTAACCCCCCCCCCCCCCTGAATCACGTCTCAAAAGCGGGAAATTTAACCTCCAACAAAGATGGTCCTGGAGACCCTCTTTCGAAAGAGTATTTTCCACTCTCTATATAGGTATTTGGGTTCATTCAGAGGACCCAGGTTTGATCCCGTTAAATGGTACATGTTTAAAAGAAAGCTGACATGATTAATTTAAAGCCAAATTAACCCTGTCTACCTGAGCTATTTTTGTAACACGAAGGGGGGGGGTGGTTCGCCCCCTGTGTATCGTTATAGGGTATGGGTTCATGCCCTCTGCGCGTCTATTCGTAATCCATATCCACGGGAGGAGAGCAAAACCAAGCTAAATTCATGATAAATTATTAAAATCAAATAACTATCTGTTGCCCCAAATAAAACGTGCACATTTTCTTGCAATGAATAAAATGTCACTTCAATTTATTTCCCCCAATATCAGTGACCCATAGATACGCTTGACGCTCGAGCTAAAGATATTCAATTACCCGCCCGGTGTGGCGGTGTAAAAAACACTTCAGATCCTTTCATAGGGGAGTGCCAGACCATTGTTATATGGTCTCGCGGTTGAAAGGACTCAGGTGTTACCACATCTCCGATTTAGACGACGTTCTTTTTTAATGGAAGTAAGCGCAAAATAATCACTATCCTCATTGCAAATAAAATAATCTCGAGTTCTATGGTGCGTGTTCAATGAACTTTGTCCAGTTTCATCATTTATTCGAAAAGGAGAAAGAAAACAAACATCATGCCAGACTGTTGCTGGGCAAGGTTTGACCTAACAAACTTTGTGCAGATTAAAATCCGTAACTCTGGTTAACTTCATTTGTATTCAATTACCGCGCTTTCAGAAAACTTAGGGTCAACGACATATCATAATGTAAATTGTTTAGTTATTGGAAAGAGGACGGGTATTTGTGACTCAACCTTAAAAGTGGACCAACCCCACCCCCCTACAATGGTCCTTTTTAGGACCATTTTTTGAACATTTCATCACCAAAAAGTTGACTTTTTTGTCAAAATTTCTCTGAACTTTGTACATTTTTATCACAAAATTCAGCAAAAAGTGGACCTTTTGCCCTTTTGGATTTTTTTGGGGGGGTGCGGACCGCACGGCATCCCTGCGTAAGCGGCCTGATTATCTGAGCCAATATTTTACTATTTAAAACATTTTGTATATTCCAAATAAGAAAAAAAAATGTCGGCCAATTTCTGGATTTCCCCTGATCAGAATTAAAAAATTCCTGATTTCTCCGATTTTTGTCGCAAACCAGTGGCAAACATTTCACACGTTCATATAGATTTGTGGTTCTTTCGAACGTGCTAGGATATAATTTCAGAGTCGTCACAGCAGCCACAGAATAATAACAATTAATGTGACATTTTTGTTTAAAGTTTCATTCATAAGACAAGTAGAATTGCGCAGTTCTCGGCTTTCACGTTTGAGGAGGGGATACCCATGTTAAGATGTAAGAGATAGATCGAACCCTTATCAGAGGTGAATCTGTACAAGTGGTTTTTGTCACCACCCTAAGGGCCATGTGGTAGATAGGGCCCAGGGGCTCTAGCTTGGTGGACAAATTTGCTCATGCAACTATGTCTGGTGGCAGTAGCGGCACAGACTCTTTTTTTTTGGGGAATCACTTCACCCCATCCTTACACCACCCCCCTCTTGCTTACGAGGGGGAGAGCCAAAGTTAATTTTTTTGGGAAGTGAAATGGGGGGGGGGGCAAATGGAAGGCCAGTGATTTTTGTTTGAAATCGGGGGGAGGGGAACATCAACAATTTTCCTAATTTTAAGAGCTCATAATAATATTCCATTTTTAATTTTTGCAAAATTTGGTGATTTTTAGCCTGAAATCTCTGATTTTGGCACAAAATATGTCATTTGTCTTCTGTCTGGAAGAGGGGGTAAGAAAAAAGTGTCGGGAACCCCTCCCCTCGGCGCCGGTGTAAGAACTTGAGTGTCCCCCATGAGAAAATGTCCTAGCTACCATAGCCACATGTACGGAATAAACCGTGACCTTGTATACGATGCCATTTGGGTACAAGTGCTGAAACAAACGATGCATACAGCCATGGACACCGGCACTCTTGGGAATCCCCTTTAATAACTGCCCTAGAGTTAAAGAGCCTTAGAACTACACAGGGTCCCCTTTCAATACCCTGGGTCCCATTCCACACCCTGATCCCCTTCAACTGTCTTAGAGCCTTCCCAGATGCAACAAAACATCCTTGTCCCAAGTAACCCCATTCACCCCTTTTCTCTATAACACAGGTGAATTTTCCCAACTAACCCAGGTCCCCTTCCACTACCCTACCGCCAAGCCGTATTTCAACACTATCTTCACACCGATACCACATTAAATATCCACATCTGGCCAATTCCCAACCCATCCAGGGGTTCCCCTTTTCAGACTATTTTTAAATACCTAAAAGTTTTTTTTAGTTATTAATTTTAATTAATTTTTAATTTTTGGCAATGATGGATTTATCCCATGAACTGATAAATCCTTAAACCATATGACATGGGCGTTTTTTTTATGAGAAATCCTTCAAACATGGGTCCCATTTCCCCCAAAAGTGCCACAAAATGCTCTTAAAAGCCACAGTTACAAAAACAGATTTATATTTGAAGCGCAAACTCCTTAAAAATTTGTACATTTTTCTACGAATGAACCCTTGGGCTGAGAAAAATGCCATATGCCTGGTGAGGGTTCAAGTCCTCGCCGCACATCCCTGACCAACCAAATCGAGTACCCCCCCCCCCCCCCCCCCCCCCGTTATTACAGTCCCACTTCATCCCGCAATTCATATAATAAAGATATATTATTAACATGGATACATATTCCCCTTTAATCAAGACATATTCATTATTCCCCGATATGTTTGCTAACTTATCAAGTTAGAATGTCATTCAAGCTGTCCAAAATTCCTGCAGTCCTCGCTGAAGTACAAAACCAACATATGTCTTCACAATATCACACAAGGTGCAAAAAGCACATTCTACTGCATTTTTACGTGCCAAATAGTATTTCTGACAATCTTGAACAACAAAATGTTCATGGTATTAAAGCAATTCATGATTGTACAGGATAGATAGTCATGGCATAAGCATGTGCAACTTGCTAAGACTGCACCTTGCAGGTACAACAGTAATAGCAATCAGTAGGCACAACCCGTAAGCCAGCCCGTATGCCATTTCACCAAGATCAAGAGAGGGTGCTACAGATTGTGCTAAATAGGCTATTTAAAGGGTAATTACACACCCTGTGCCAAGATGTACCCAAGAAAAAAAAAATTCAAATGTATGTATGGCAAATGAAGGTTATTACATTCCTTCCATTTTATTACCAAATCCACCCTTCTAAGGACTGAAAAACAATATAATGCAATCAAAAATAAGAACCCCCAAAGTTAATGTTTCCTATACTTTACTGTAGGGGGCATTAAATGGACCCCCCCCCCATTTACAAGGGGTGTGGGGATTTTTTTGTGGTATCCTGAAAGGATAGATACTAGGGGGAATAAAGTGTATTCAAAATATGTGTGTCAAGTAAAAATAGCATGAAATCACTATGGTTGGGACCTTATGGCACAATGGTTAGTATACAATATGAAGTCAGCCACCAGACATGTGGTGGACAAGATGCATAATTCCAGGACTACAATAAGTTCACCTGTCAATTATCCCTGTGCAATTGCTACACATGGATCAGGGGTCATTGACAGGTGCATGTGTTGTAGTAATGGAAGGCGTCTATCTTGTCCACAACATGGCTGGCTATTGATGCGGTTTAGTGTTAGGTCACGGGGCTTAGATTCGTGAATCGCTGATTAGGTGTATGCTACTGTCCAAAGTCGCGTTAATGTTCGGCTAGAATTTGATTTCTGACTTCTTACCGACATGGTAAAAGAGCATTCGTCTTTGACGTCTATCTAATTAAGTTGTAATGCGTATTGTTTCAGGGTGGATGCACACCTTCTTCACTTTAGCAGGCATATGTTGAAACTCTGAGACATGGGAAGTATTACTCAATACAGGCGTCGTGTGCATAGCTGTTGCTAAGTGTAAGGCACAATAGTGGTTAGGTCAAGGGGCTATGATTATGTGGAATCGATGATTAGGTGTATGCTACTGTCAAGGTCGGCGTTAATATTCGGCTAGATATTTGATTTCTGATTTCTACCGACATGTTAAAGAGCAGTCGCTTGACGTTCTATATAATAAGAGTAATGCGTATTTTTTCAGGTATGGACACACTCCTCTACACTTTAGTGAAGCGAGGACACTCTGAGACATGTGTTAAGTATTACGTCAAATGTTACAATGCATCAGTGTCAGCTGTTAATAAGGTAAGGTATATTAATCAGGACTTAGTCCATCAGGATTATGATTTATGGGTTGATCAATTGCTGCTGCAGACAACATGGTAACAAATCATTTACTGTTTGATGTCTTTTAAATTTAAGAGTAATGCGGTTTTTTTGCTTTTCCGAATGGATACACTCCTCTTACACTTGAGTTGGGGGGGGGGGGGGGGGTGGTGGGGGTGGGGGGGGGGGGGGGGGGGGGGGGGGGGGGGGGGGGGTAGGCGAGGGACAATCTGAGAACTGTGAAGTGTTCCAATTACAATGCGTCCCCTCCCGTGTCAGCTGTTGATAAGGTAAGGGCAAATAGTGTTGGTCTCAAGGGGCTTTGATTATGTGGAATCGATGATTAGGTGTTAGGCGTGCTACTGTCAAGGTCGGCGTTAATATTCGGCTAGATATTTGATTTCTGACTTTCTTTAACGACATGTTAACAGCAGCATTACGCCTTTGGACGTCATATAATTAAGGAAGTGGTATTTTGTCAGGAGGATGGACTCCTCTGACACGTAAGTGCATACTGGGACACTCTGAGGACATGTGAAGTACTACTCAAATACAAGGCGTCAGTGTCAGCGGTGATAAGGTAAGGCACAATCGTGGTTAGTCAAGGGGCTTATGATTATGTGGAATCGAGGATTAGGTGTATGCTACTGTCAAGGTCGGCGTTAATATTCGGCTAGATATTGCATTTCTGATTTTACCGACATGTTAACAGGATCGCTGACGTCTATAATTAAGAGTAATGCGTATTTTTTGTCAGGAGGGGACACACGCCTCTACCACTTTAGTGCAGGCGAGGGACAATCGAGACATGTTGAAGTATTACTCAAAATACAATGCGTCAGTGTCAGCTGGTATAAGGTAAGGCATATATAATCATGGTTAGACAATTGCGTTATAATTTGTGGGTTAATGATTAGGTGTTTGCTGCTGCATATGTACCAATCATTCGCTTTAAGGTCTCAAAATTTAGGAGTAATGTGGTTATTTTTTTCAGTATGGACGCACTCCTCTACACTTGAGTGCAGACGGGGGACACCCGGAGACATGTGAAGTTTTACTCAAGTACAATGCGTCAGTGTCAGCTGTTGATAAGGTAAGGCATATATAATCATGGTTAGACAATTGCGTTATAATTTGTGGGTTAATGATTAGGTGTTTGCTGCTGCATATGTACCAATCATTCGCTTTAAGGTCTCAAAATTTAGGAGTAATGTGGTTATTTTTTTCAGTATGGACGCACTCCTCTACACTTGAGTGCAGACGGGGGACACCCGGAGACATGTGAAGTTTTACTCAAGTACAATGCGTCAGTGTCAGCTGTTAATAAGGTTTGTTTGTTTTCGTATTATAACCAATTTCACAAGGATACCCATTTAATATCTAACAGTAAGAGACAGAACTGTTAGTTACCAAACGGATAAAGTGATTGTTTCTAAAAAGTGCCAAGTTATCTGCGTTTTAAGTGTTTAAATATAAACGCTAATGTATTTGTGACCGATTTCGCACGGATAACCCATTTAATATCTAACAGTAAGAGACAAAACTGTTAGTCAAGAAATGGTTAAACTGATTGTTTAGCATAAGTGCTAAATTTACATCCGTTGCAAGTGTTTGAATACAATCGCTAACGTATTTGTGACCGATTTCGCACGGATAACATCTTTAAGATCTAACAGCAGTAAGAGACAAAACTGTTAGCTAACAACTCGAATGGATAAACCGATTTTGCTAAAATGTTTTTAAAAACAATTGTTACAATGATATAAATTATGTAAATCAACGGATTAAATGATATACAGTTGAACATCATTAATACAACATCATTGGGGCTGTAGGCATAAAGTTGTTTGTATTATAAGGAGTTTGTATTATCAACTCTTTAAAACACATGGTTTCTTGGGAACATAATCAGGTTTTGTGTTTACGAGTTTCGACTGTACCTAAAAATCTTCGCTCCCGGGTATTCGCTATATGAATATTATAACAAACGGATAAATGTGTGCAACAATTAGGTAATGTTCAGACTCCAGGGTTCAGACCTGCGTTTGAACATGTAAAAAAAAAAGAGATTTTTTGTCCATAGTTTGAAGTGCTTAAATATAAAAGGTCTGCATGGGGTTAGGACTGCAGACCATTGGCGTAACCAGACACTTCTCATTTGAACCCCCCCCCCCCCCCGCTGGTTACGCCACTGCTGCAGATAGACTTGTAATATGGGACACAGCTCTTATTTAGTACTTTGTCAGTGTTATCGTAGGCTGTAGATGTACCCTCGGTTATTCCGTGTGGTTTATTCCGTTAAGGTCCGTTAAGGTGTCCGAAATTCATAGCGGTGTCAGAAAAGTAGTCACCTTATGGAAACATCCTGGGCGTACTCACATTAAGGCTTACGGGTCTTAACGCTACAAGAAATCCCAACACATGGGTCCCATTTCTAAAAAAAAATATCCTTACTGGGATCCTTAGACGGGGATATGTTCTGAGAAAAATCATAGAAAGGGATACAATTTTGGTGAAATGACCCTAATATATGGGGTGCTTTTACAGACTCGACACACCTATAGTCTAAACCAAATTGACCCCCCCCGGCGGGTTTTGTGATTTTCACGTTCCCACACAAAAACCACCCAAGCAAGCTCCAGCAAAAACACATGCGGTGGTCTATAGGCAGGTTTCCCAGCCCATCAAGGAAATCAGGGATTTTGTTTTATTTTTTTGCAGTCAGGGAAAAGTCAGGGAATTCGATAAAAATGCCTCAAATCAAGGAAAGGTTAGGGAATTTTGATTGCGGGCCCAAAAATCAAAAGTAGTAAATGGTTTTTCTATCGTTTTTTACCCTCTTTTTTTACCTTGGCATGGGTCGGATTAATGGGCAAAAGGCATTTTATGAGTTGAAATTATTATCATGGAATTCTGAGACTTCATCAGGAAAAACAGGGAATTTTGTTTCTTGAAATGATGGAACCCTATCAGGTGCATTTCATAGCGTTGTTCATTGGTGGGAAGTAACAAGCACCGAGACAAACAGATAGATCACGTGACTAAAACGTCACTGGTTCCCCGTGCTTTTTCGTGCATGCTCTATGATCGCTTTTAGAAAAATAACATGCTGGGAAACATTAGCCGGCATCATGGCGGGCGTTCAACCAAGCGTTCAACAAAAACTGAGTTGAGTTGTTCGAATCGGCGGGAATTGATGAAGAGATTCTCGACGCGGCATGAATTCAGTATTCTGCCGCCACATCCTTCAAATTCATAGGGTGGTGGCGCAATACTAAATTATTTCCTTGGACGCATTAAGAGTAAGTATAGCATGTGTTTGCGTGTAAATGTTTGTAGCCAACACTTAAACATGTATGCGTTGCATGTGCTTGGATTTTTGGGACAAATATGTGTTAGTGTGAAAGTGTTGTATGCTAACACTTAAAGCATGTATGCGTTGCATGTGCTTGGATTTTTGGGACAAATATGTGTTGGTGTGTAAGTGTTTGTATACTAACACTTAAACATGTATGTGTTGCATGTGCTTGGATTTTTGGGACAAATATGTGTTGGTGTGTAAGTGTTTGTATACTAACACTTAAACATGTATGTGTTGCATGTGCTTGGATTTTTGGACAAATGTGTTGGTAAGTGTTTGTATGCTAACACTTAAACATGTATGCGTTGCGTGTGCTTGGATTTTTGGACAAATATGTGTTGGTGTGTAAGTGTTTGTATACTAACACTTAAACATGTATGCGTTGCACGTGCTTGGATTTTTGGGACAAATATGTGTTGGGTATACTGTATCAAGCATCAGGATCATCATTATTGTATTTTTACATCTGCAATGCTTCAGGATTCTAAGTATTTTTGTGAAAATGCATTTTCAACTTTCTGTGTGTACTAATCTACAAGTCAACTATATGGTAGCCTATTGCTCATCACAAACTGTATGCATCACTTCTCTGGGCTAAATCAATATACACTTCGTTCTCACCTTGAAGATGAACTGGAACTACCACTTAACTTCAATTAGTGCTATTGTTATGCTTGGAACTCCTACTGGGTCTACTGCTCCCAGTATAAGTATAATGCTGAATATTTGCTCGGTCTACAAAAACGTAGTAATGTTGTAAGCTGTCAATTATCAGAAGAGACTTGTTCACTTATACAAGCTTACAAACTTCACACAGCGAATGAAGTGTTCACCCAAACAAGAAACCCCAAGAAGCGTACCAGAAGGGGCTCTAAAGCTGGTAAACGCAGAAAATGTTCTGAACCATCATCCTCTAACAACAATGCTAAATTCTGCTGTTGGTATTAATACAAGGTCAGTTAGAAGCAAGGAAACTGAGTTTGTAGATTTTGTTATTGAAGGACACTATCATCTTGTGGCTATAACTGAGACTTGGATTAAACCAGAGGACACATATGTAATTAGGAATATTACCCCACCTGGATATTCTCTTAAACATGCCCTCGTATTGGTAAAAAACGCGGAGGAGGGGTAGCTCTTCTGTATAGATCTGGTTTGAACATAGACTTTTATGACCCTGGACTTGAATTCAAATCATTTGAATGGCTAGTGTGTAGAAATTACAAGTTGAGAAATTTCAATAATCTCTGTTGTTTTGTACCGCCCTCAATGCAAATCAACAGGTTGTTCATTTGGTATCTTCATTGAGGAATTTTCTGACCTAATTGATCACTTTCTATTAAGACCATTGCCTCTCGTCATCACTGGTGATGTTAATATTCATGTAAATGTCCCTGATGACGTCGAAGCTAAATTATTCCTCAATGTGCTTTCTGCTACTGGATTGGAACAGCATGTTACTTTTCCAACACACATACATGAAAACACGTTAGAGGTGCTCATCACACGAGATCTGACCCCCAGTTTTCTCCAATCTTCGTGGTGTTGATGGACTCTCTGATTCATTATGTGATCAAATGCAATCTCTCTTTGAAGAAGCCATCAGCCATCACCAAGTCAATTACTGCTCCAGATTAAATGCAATAAACATTGACTCATTATGTGATGACATTGCTACCATTGATTTTTCAACCTCTTCAAATTTGTCTAGCAAAATACAGAAATATGATAATGAACTTACGCGCATTGCTTAATAAACATGCTCCAGCAAAAACACGAACTGTAACGATCAGACCCAACACCAGCTGGTATAATGATGAAATCCATGCTGAAAAACAGAGGAGCAGAGAACTAGAGAAAAAGTGGCGGAAATCGCGGCTTGAGATTGATCATCAATTGTTACCAAACAGCAAAAACAGAAAGTGATATCACTACTAAAGAAAGCCAAAGCCAATTATTACAATGACTTATGTGTTGCCCATGCCAATGACCAGAAGCAGCTTTTTAACATTATTAACAAGTTGCTTCACCATAAACATGAGTCTCCTCTCCCAGACTGTGACTCAGATATAACCCTTGCCAACAAGTTCTGTAACTCTTCACTGAACAGATTAGGAAATCAGAAATAGTTTTCAGATTGCTGATGACTTATCACTGGATGAACCTGCAGCACCACTTCATCATCTCACTACCTTTGCACCAGCTTCAGAAGAGGAAATCAAAGATATTTGTTCAAATCACCAACAACATCTGTGAATTAGATCCTGTCCCTACTTCTGTGTTGAAGAAATGTGCAGTGCTGCTGTCCGCTGATAACAGAAATTGTCAACCACTCTCTGAAAACAGGTGTTGTGCCACAGGAATTTAAGACTGCTCATGTCCACCCGATTATTAAAAAGCAAACTTTGGATCACAATACACTTAAAATTACCGGCCTATTTCAAACCTCAGCTTCCTCAGCAAGACTCTTGAACGTGTTTGTTCTCGCGAGATTGAACCCGTTTCTTCAAGAACATGGTTTATGTGATGACCACCATCAGCCTATCGTGCTCACCATAGCACAGAGTCTGCTTTGCTTAAAGTACAAAACGACCTGCTTCAAGCAATGGATAAGGGGAAAATCACACTGCTTGTGCTGTTAATTTATTGCAGCGTTTGGACACTGCTGGGACCATAGTTACTTATCCCACGATGAACGTAAAATTGGAATGATGGCACAGCATTGAAATGGTTCACAAATCATATCTTGGCCTAATAGAGATCAGGTTGTGTGCATGAATAATGCAAAGTCTGAAAAAGTGTGTCTTGACTACGGCGTTCCCCAAGGCTCTGTCATCGGACCTAAAGCTTTCTCCATCTTACACATTACCACTTGGTGACATTATACGCAGCCACGACCTTGATTACCATTGCTACGCGGCGACCCCAGATATGTTTCTGTTGACCCTGATCATGGAGCGTTGATGCCGCTATCAATCGCTGGAAAACATGTATTGATGATGTTAAATCGTGGATGTATAAAAACACTTAAAATAAATGATGACAAAACAGAGTTATGGTATTGGCATCATATATATCAAACTGCAAAAGTCCATGTGTCACATATCAGAGTTGGAAATGCTAATGTCATCCAATCATCAGAGGTACGAAACCTTGGTATTATTAGGGGTGGGCCAGTGACGATCTTTTTTTCAAAACTGAGTGGATTCTTAGGCCATTTTGGTTGCTGAAAACAAATCCGGGAAGCTTTTTCGCCTAAGATGAATTTTTAGGTTGGTAAAATGACTTTTAAGTTTTGTACATGAAGTCAATGGGATTGGTGGTTAAAGTATTCACTTGCCAAAATCTGACCACAAACAAACCATTGCATTTATTTACTAGGCACATAAGGCATAGGTATAATTGCTTCCCTAACTATAAAAACCTGTTTCCAAGTATCAAGTCACGATTTCCTAAATGAAGACAATGTTCTTCACCTTGCAAGGGAGTAGAGTCACTCATAAGCACTGCAATCATTTCACAATTTTCACCTAAGGCCTGAATTATCATAGCCACTACAAACAACTCTTTACTTACAAGAAGTTGCCTTCTACTGTCTTTTGTCTGTTTAATGAAATCGCCTCACATTAGAATGAAAACACACTGGCATGGCACTGGCATGTTATTTAACTACTGGTTGTACATGGCTTGACTTCAACAATACAATGCCCTTCATAGCACAATCGTACAAGTCTCTTGCAAATAGTCTGTTGTTAGGTTATAATAGCATCACTTGTTGGTATGAAAACACTCCAGTACAATTGGCAAGTATTGACATGTTATAAAGGCTTGACCTTACAACAATACATGTCTTTCAACATCCAGTAACCCATAAGATCTGGGTCATGTTATGGTTATTCTGTGTATTGCCTTGCCTTCATTGAAATGAATTTTGTAAAAAATAGTTTTCTGCCATTGAGAATGACTTTGTTTAATTTTTCTTGAAAAAGTGTTTAGCTGTTATTATATATTCACCTTTTGAGGAATTTCTAGCAAAATCAATGACTAAGATAGTCGTTTTTTTTGGTTTTTCTGAAATAGGAAAATATCCTATTGATTTCATGTACAAAATTAAAAGTCATTTTACCGACCTAAAAATTTCCTCTTAGGCCAAAAGCTTTCCTGATTGGTTTTTTTTTTTTAGCACCAAAAGGCCTAAGAATCCACTCGTTTTGAAAGAAATTAGAAAAAAATATCCATTTATGCCCAACCCTAGTATTATTTTGACTCAACACTTTCTATGGAAAACCATATTTACAGGTGTGTGCAAAGCGGCTTATGCGTCCATTAGAAACATAGGTCGCATTCGTAGACATGTAAATAAGAAGACGGCTGAAATGATGGTTCAGCCTTCATAACCTCCAAACTTGACATTGGTAACTCTCTGTTGCATGGCATCACAAAATCTTACACTGCACAGAACTACGAGAATTCAACACATTGCTGCAGACTTGTAACATACACAAAACCACACCAGCACATTACCCCTGTTTTACATGACTGCATTGGCTACCAGTTGACCAAAGATTACTTTTAAAATAGCCCCTGTTTGTTCTATAAAAATCTTGGCACACTCTCTGCGGCCCAGCATTTTACTGAACTTTTAGAACTTTATTCACCCACATCGTAAAATCTCCCTTCTGCTACACAAGGACTTCTTCAAACAATTGCTAGAGAACCAGTGTGGCAGAAGCTGATCTTTTTTTAATGTTTCTGCTGCAAAAATTTGGAACAATCTGCCATTTTCAGTTCGCACTGCCAAGAACTTGTGTAGCTTCAAGACAAACTTGAAGACGTATTTGTTCCAAAATGCATTTGACTGACTTTTGCAGCTCATGTTCCACATGTTCACATACCGATGAACTATTTTTGCATTTATTGTTAATATATGTTGTTTATTGTTAATTGTTGTTTCTGCAAAGCGCCATGAGCGTCTTTTCGGCGGATACCGGCGCTTTTTTATAAGTGTTCATTATTATTATTATTATTATTATTAAAATCAGTTTTACATTGTAGACAATTGCTTTTTAATTTGTTGGTTAATGATAACCCTCTTCCTACCAAGCTTTTTTGTAACACGGTTTTTCCCAAGGGGGGGGGGTGGTTACCACCCCCGTCGCCGAATTTGTTCTAAAGCACCACCCGATGCTTCGATTTTGATACCAGTGTGCTATGGTCCTCCTCTTTCCATTGATACCAAAACCCCGTTAAGGTGCTACCACCTTCACTTTTTTTTTTTTTTCGCTAAAATGACCGGAAGGAGAGATAACGTATTTTTTACCTAAGAACTGTTCACGAAAGTTTTTTGGCGTTTTTAGCGCACCGGAGCGCAGTTTTCACTGGGGGGGGGGGGGTACACCCCCTTGGTTAGCGAGGTTTTAAGTGTTTGCTCTGCTGACATGTTTACAAAATCATTCGCCTTTATGTCTCAAAATTTCGAGTAATGCGTATCTTTTTAGTATGGAAGCACTGCTCTACACTTGAGTGCAGCCAAGGGACCCTGTGAGACATGTGAGTGTTATTCAAATAACAATGCGTCAGTTCACTGTTACTACGGTAGGGCTGCCTGCAATGACCCATACGGGCGCGTGCAATTTCCTGTCGAATGCACTAGGCTAGATCCCTATCCGTCGTATGACTTGAGAAAACAATAGTCTCAAATCATTACATAACATTAATAATTAAAGTAATTATCAAACGTTTGAGGGTAGTTTTTAAAATAAATAAAAACAACTCTACACTCCAAAACCTGTCCAAAGTTATTCTAAGAAATAGTGCCAAAAAAGACCTTGACGCAATTCACGTGATGAGGTGTTTGAAAAACTGATCTGAGTGCGGAAGATCAGACTCTGAAGACGCTTAGGTGGCACTCTTTCTCGAACCTCCCTGGCAGTTTCAAAACAAACCCATAGTGATGACACGAGTCATGAAATGAAAGAAAGATAAACTTTTCGGTAGACGTTTCATATAGAAGTCCCCCTGATGCAAATGAGGTATTAAAATTGATTCCGCCATGCGCTGCATGACATTGTGCAGTGTGCTTGACGGAATGAATGGCATGGCAATACCTCATTTGCATCAATGGGACTTATATATGAACGTCGACCCACTTTGCGCACTGCCCTACTGTTTCAAACAAACCATCAGTGACGATTAGCAATATAAATGCATATGAATTTTATTCTACAATCCAACGCCCACTGTATTAGATGTTAAAGACAAACACAGACATGCATGTTACAACAACATGACTGGTTTTGCTGGGAAAAAGATTTATTTGTGATTTTGGGGTTTCTTGAAGTTATACTTAATTCTTATGGGCCTACTATATTAGCAACATTGTATAGTCCATTTCTCTACCTCGTGCAGTGATTCATAACATTGACGAAGCTTTTACGCACGCGTCCAGGTATGCCATCTTTGTGAGCGAGTGTAAAAACGACGTCGCTTAAGCCAGGCGCGTGCGTGCGTTTATGGTTGCGCCCATCAATCTCGCGATGACGTCACTGCACGTAGCAGCTAAAACTTCTGAACGGCTTTCGAACTTGACAAAATTATAACCTAAGGAATTTATTAAGATCAATATTTAATGTCAAACGTATCGTCCTTTTAGAGTACAAAAAAAGCTTGTTCTCGTTAATTAAGATGTACGCGTTTCGAAAGAAACAGACAAAATCAATTATTGGAATGGTTATGCGCATGTGAAGTTCATAATACTTTATACGAAGAAACCACTATATTTTTCAACACAATCTAAGTCAGGATGACACCATAGATTGTAGATACTAAGTTCGTAGCGGGTATAATATACGATGCAGAAATGGTTACTGATATTGAGCCCACGTAAGTCGATATCCGTGTTTGACGGTATTTTTAGTTGTACTAGAAGTGTAACTTGTGGTGACCCGCGTTGCATTATCTGATGACCCGGCATTATCTGATGACCCGTGCATTATCTGACCCCGAGCACAGTGCATTCTGAAAAATAATGTACGCTGAAAACAATAGCTATCTAACACGAGAAGTGTATTCGTGGTTAGACAATTCTTATAATTTGTGGTTAATGATTAGGTTGTTTGTTGCTGAAATGTTAATATCATTCGATGTAGAGGGTCGCAAAAATTTAAGAGTTAAGGCGTATTCTTTACACTTCTACACTTCAACTCCGTGAATGCGGGTGTTCGTCGTGTGTGTGTGGGCGTTGTGGTTGTGTGTGGATAATGTTTTTATGCTTGCTAAATATACTAATTTGTATTCGGTCCATTACCATGCCTGTGTTTGGGAATTACTACTCTACACTTGAGTGCATACGAGGGACCTCTGAGACATGTGAAGTATTACTCAAATACAATGGTCAGTGCAGCTGTTAATAAGGTAAGGCATATATAATCGTGGTTAGACAATTTGCCTTAGAATCATGAATCGGTGCGGTTAAACCACCTCATTCGCTTTAATGATGTCTCAAAATTTAAGAGCAATGCGTGTTTGTTTTTCAGGATGGAAATACTCCTCTACACTGAGTGCAGGACGCGAGGGACCTCTGAGACATGTAGAGTATTACTCAAATATAATGCTGCCAGGCAGCGTTTCTAAAGTAAGCACTATCAAATCGCTAGTTAGACCATCGAGCTTTTGATTATGTAGGTTTGTAAGATTAGGTGTCTGCTGCTGCAAACTTAGTACAAATAACTGAGACACTCAGCGCAGTACGTATACTCAAAGTAATGCGCCAGTGTACCTATTGAAGGTAAGGTATATAATAAGGATGGTGTGGTAAGACATCGGGCTTATGATTATGTGGGTTCAATTTTTCCAAGTGCAATTCAATTTTATCTCAGCATAACATATCGAACGTGACAGAAAATGTATAATTTCCAGTATCATACTAATAATACATAAAAGTATCAATTGTAGACTGTACTAGATAAACTGTGAGGTATATGATATGATATGCTAGACCAGTAATGGGACAACCGATAGGGCTTATGGTTATTTTGGCTCTGTAATAACATTCAAGTAAAATATGCTCAAAGTACAATAATGATACAAGGGGTGATACTAGCAATTTAACAGGTACAAAACCATAACAAAAAAACAGTAGACAAACAAACAAAAACCAAACAATTAATCTAAGTAAACAAACACTTACGGGAAAAAAGGATAGCGCGAATTTGGAAGGAGAAGACTTCAACATGTCTTGCTGACGTATGTAATAATATTTCATAAGAGGAAGCAGCGAGATAGAAGAGGTAGAGGTGAGGGAAAAGGTAAGGAAGAGAGATAGAAATCTGAGGAGGAAAAGTGAAGAGAAAAAAGGGATCTTGGGCGAAAGTTAAAAGAAAAGTGTACTGGTGATGAAATGTTTTTTCAGTTGGCATTAAAAGTATTTTGTTGTAATTGTTGTGATGGATTCTGGAAGATCATTCCAAGTTGCGCAGTGATCGTGATACTGAATAAGTGCTTTTAGAGGAAGATTTTGGGAGGGGAAGATAGAGTTTGTCGGCTTGTCTGGGGTTATAGCTGTGCGATTTGTCGTTGTGGTAAAGTAATTGATGAAGTTCGGAGGTAAAATGATTGTTGTGATAGTCAAAAATGAAGAGCGCTGTTTGAAGTTGGTTGAGGTGCTCCAATTTACGTGTTTCCGTGAATGAAATAATGGCAAAGTGTGAGTTCTGGGGGGAGTGTGATAGGCTAGTGCGATATGGCCCATTCTGGTGATATTTAGTTTGGTGAGTCGTGAATGATAGTTGGACAGGCCAGATGATGTTACGTAGCATAAGAGTATGGGAGAAACTAGTGTGTTGTAAAGTGATTTCAAGGTGTAGTCCGGAAGGTGGTGTTTAACTCTGCAGATTGTACCTATTGCGTGAGACGTTTGGTGGTGACAGAGTTGATGTGTCATTCCATGTTAGTTTGCCGTCGATTGTGATGCCAAGCATGTGGTTGGGTGTACCTGGGAGATTGTCTGGTTATCTATTGTTAAGGTTTGAGTTGTGATTAGTGTTGTGTGTAGAGAAAGATGTAGTAGTTTTTAAAACATTTGAGAGAAGTTTGTAGCCCGAAACCAGTTAGTGATTTTTGCGAGTTCATGATCATGTTGTTAAAAGTGCATTAATGTTGGAGTTTGAGAGAAAACGTTTGTGTCATCTGCAAAAGATTAGTTTAGTGTGTAGAGATGTAGTTGTGTCGTTCCTGTAATGATGAAAAAGTAGGGGTCCACGGATTGGAGCCTTGCGGCAAGTTGCGGGAAGCCAACTGTGATAGGTTTGATGGATAATGCGGTGGAGTGTACGTAGACAGATTGTGAGCGGTTAGTTAGGTAACTCCTGAACCACCCAAGGCTACTCCACGGACACCGTAATGATAAAGGCTTTGTGAAGAGAATGTTTGGGTCAATGGTGTCGAAAGTCCTTGGGAGAGATCCAGGAATACACCATGGTGTGATGGAGTTTAGTTTAGAGCAAGGTTGAGGTTGGTTGTTAGTCAAGGAGTGCTATGTAAGTCGATCGTTTGGGCATGAAACCGTATGTTCAATCGACAAGAAGTTGTGCTTGTGGAAGAATGTAGACAGACGGGTGTACATGACTTTTTCAAGTAGTTTGAATAAGATGGAAGAACAGAAATGGGCCTGTATTGTATGTGATGTAAATCTTTGTTTTTGTAAATAGGAAGGCTGTGGCTGATTTGAGGGTATAGTAGATTTCAAATTAAGTGAGGTTATGTGCATATTTCCATGGGTGATATATGGATGTGAAGCATGCTGGAGACTAGGCCTTTATTACCAATACAAAAACACATTGTCGCCATGGTACAACGTTGACTGCGCAGGAATAGGCTTTCTGAAGAAACTGACGTAATTCAGTTCTCCAACGCTTGTTAATGATAACCAGTCATGTTTCATGTTGGACGAGGGTATCAAGACTCAAAGATTAATACACTTTGGTTAATCTCTAATACAAGGTTGGATTGTCTACATGAAAACTTAGTCGCGTTATGTGTGTGTGTTGATATAAGAAAGCATTATTATCTTTACTGCCGGTGAAGGAAGGAAGTCATGTTCAAATAACAACGTTTAAAGGACACAAATGCAGACATAATTAAATGGACCCTTACTTAAATTTGACAACCAATTTGGATGTTTAACATTTTGTAAAAAACAGTAAAACTAGCACTATTAAGGTGTTCACATCCTTGACAGAGTTTACAGTGTATCATCATTTGTTTGGACACAATTCAAAAGATTTCAGACCAGATTCAGGAAATTGTTACCTTAGCCCTATAAGATAATTGATCGACAAGTGCATGGTGAAAGGCTGTGAATTTAGCACGTATGCAATAGGAATGTCTTTGAGATGATGAATCAAGCTTTTCAAGTTTTTGACAAACTGATGGCCGTTAATGGACAGCCATTTTTCCCCCCCCACTCACCCCACCCAACCCAACCCCCTGGGTGTACAGGCAGCACGGATTGCTGACATTATGAGAAAAACAAAATAAAACAGTTAGATACACTGTAATTCTGGCAGGGAATTGTCAACACTTTAATTTTCCGTGGCAGGAATTCCTACGAACTTTGTATGTAAACTCTCATGTAAACTCTCCTGTTTTTAATGTTTTTACAGAATATACATCTAAATGTTCTAAATTTGGGAAGTATTTCAGTAAGGGTCATTGTCATTATGCCTGAATATTTTTCCATGACATTGTGTCCTTAAGAAATATCGCTGATGTTGTAATTCTGATTATTTCAATTGAACCACTCAAGCTCTTTTTGTTATGCATAATGTATAATGAGGGGTGGCCGACCATTATTTTGAAGAACCTATTACTCTACTGATTATGTGTTAATAAAACCTTTTACCGGTGGCCATTAAAATAATTCATCCTAGCTTTCACGGGTGCGGGCATGGACAGACCTAAAAATTTTAACGGGGGTCTATAATCTATAGGTGTCTACTGCTGCCAAGGTCGACGTTAATATTCGGCTGGATACTCATCTCTTATTTTCTTACTGAACATGAGAACAAAGCCCATTTTCGCTTTAAGGTCTCCTCATTTTAAGGGTAATTCGTATTTTTTTTCAGGGATGGATCCACTCCTCTACACTTGCGTGGCTAGCATGGGAACCTAAGACATCGTGAAATATTACTCAAATTACAAGGCGTCAGTGTCAAGATGTTGCTCAGGTAGGATATACATTGGCTTATGATTTGTGGGTCAATGATAGGTGTTACTGCTGCCAAGATTGCGTATTTTGAGATATTTCATTTTGATTGCCCCAGACAAAGAAAGAGGCTAGGCAACCATAGTTGCCGTAGTTGAAGCATGATGGGTAGCCAAAGCATTTATTGAATGCGCGATTCGCGGCCATATCCAGCAATATTACAAATCGCACAAAAGCGATTACATTTAGAAAAATTCAATTCACAAACATGGAATTTACAGTTAATTTGCACCGGAAGATTCTCTTAGGCATCCTCCACCTAGAGAAACTTCTGTAAACGCCAAAATTAATATAACATAGCACTGAAACCATTAATTGTAGCCCCCCAAAAAATCCCTATCATACTTTTTTCTGATAGGTATCATTAAGCTAAATTACAGCATAGCACATAACTTTGAACTGTAAAACAAGCAAATGATAATTCTTCTTCATGTTGTCCACATTCATTATATGGCTTGTGGTGGTATCAGGATTGAATTCAACTGGAGTAAGCTGAATCCGGGGGCCGGCATGTATCCACGATACGGACGCTCCTACAGGGCCCCCTTTTTTGAGACGGGGGCGGATTGGGAACATCAGGGGTTTACACCCTACTCTATTCGACACTGACTGCACTGAAACATGTACAGTTGTGACCTCTCTGTACACTGGACCGACGGCTTAACACGTCCCCCTCTGAAGACGGGATCTTTCCATGATTCATTTCCCATTCCAAGTGAACCATGAGGAGAGTGGTATTAGTTTAATCAATAGCTCTTACAGATTAAATCCAGAATGTAGCCACCCGAATAAATCCCATCAAGTGACCCCACCGGGATTCGAACCCGTGTTTTTTTTTTTTATAGATTGCGCCACATGCAAACACCCTAACCGCTATGCCACGCTCTCCCTTGTGATAATTTTTTTTTCCAACATTATTGATTAACGTCCATTAGAATGAATAAGTTTATTACGTTGACCAATAATGTTGAGAAAGTTTTCGTTTTCCTAACCCGCCTTCCTAATTTTACAACGTATTAGCGAGCCCATTACAACCCATCCACAGTCGATTGAACGGCATGGTAAATATTGGCTGAGAAAAGGTCCTTAGACCGCCTTACCAATACAATTAATGAAGTCACTGCCGACAACACTTGGCGTAACTTTCAAACTAGATCAACATTTTGATGCCAACCACCTATCAAAATATTGCCCCTTAGCAAACTCTACATGATTTAAATACTCATCTTCTTGAGATTCCTGAAGTTTTCTGGCTATGCCTCCAGAACTATATAACTCATATGCCCTTAAGCCACAGCCGCTTCACTATTTCACATTTTCCCCCTCCTGTAAAGGTAACTAGTATACACTTCTCGGCCTTGCCAGAACACCCCTTTGGCAACTAAGGTTGTCCAAAGGAATTTGCGGCCACTGCATGTTTTAAGCGACCCGCTCAAAATGACGGAATTTTTTTTTCTACTTCCGTTTCTTGAAAAGGCTGAACTATCTTTATATGGCGTTCTGGTCAACAGGACTTTGTGAAGACCATTTAATGATTTCCTTGAGCTTTACTTTTCAGCCTGCCAAAGCAATTTTCCTCAACTCACCTTTTTATTCTATTTGTCATGTATTTTCCTTCCGCCCCTGCTACACCTCTGTGGCTCGGGTGCATAATCATGTTAAGATAATGTCTTACAGGAAAGACAATGTCTTCTTTGAAAGTCCTGTAGACACTATATGCAAATTTCAGGTGGGAAGGACTCCGCTACACATGGCCTAACGTTGGACATCAAGAACACTTGTCACAAACAATGGATTTATGTCTCCTTCTAATTCAACATGGAGCTAACCCGTCAACTCCAAATCTTGGTAAGTATATTCAAGGTTGGAAATTAGATTGGAAAATGAGCTTGTCACATCCAGAACATTACTCACATTTCTTGAGCTTACTATTTACTTCATCACAAATCGTCAATCTTTACAGGAAGGCTGTTGGTACCCTCATTCGATGGCAATGTTTTTATAAAGAGTGGACCAAAGTTCAACTGATGACATGCCACTAAATAGATCGATAATATTGGATATCCAAAGAAAGATCGGGCCATTTCAACATCTGCGAAGAAGTGCAGAGAAATGCTGGAAGCTGGGATTCAACGGGGTTGTCCAAGCTGGTATCACAGATCTTCTTAGCGTATCCACACGTCCCGTTGCTAATTGCTTGTGTGGGTTAGGATTTATTGAACTGAAGTAATGCGGATCCGGGACCGTCGTGTGTCCATAGATAGCGATGTTCATAACATGGCCCGCTTTGAGGCCGGGAGCGGATTGGGAACACCAGGGGGGTTCTCCCCTACTCTTATTCGCCACTGGCTGCGATACACATCTACAGCTGTGACTCTCTGTACATGCGACCGACGGCTTCTTCTTGCGTCTAGGCAGCAGCTAACATGTTGTAAGCGTCGGAGCCAACTCCAACTGTTGATTGGTTGGGGTTTGAGAAATCTATGCCCACCGGTGGACAAAGGTATGGCACTCATTGAGAATGTGATCCGCAGTCT
>JAMKCH010020881.1:0-67535 GCA_023653785.1 Ophioderma brevispina | reverse complement strand
TGGAGTTTTTTTAACCAATAACCCGATGAATAAATTTAAAGTCAAAACTTTTTTGGCCACAGTTTGATTTGCCTTGTTGTGCGAAATTCGCAAGGGACGGACTCTGGTTCGCTTTAACTTCTCTTCTTTTTTCATTCTTTTCTTTCCAAAGTAGTTTTATCCCGCGGGGTGTCAAAGTGTCAAGTCATTCAGTATTGTTTGACAGGGTTGAACATGGCGTAAAATTAAGGATGGATGTGACATTGTGCCGTGGTTTGTTCTTCGCTGTGCCAAAATCCGGCCGTTTAATGTCATAGGTGTAACAATTCACACTGTTTACCTAGGTGTTTTGACGTGATAAGAAAAAACACGGGTAAGCTATATCCCAGGACAACCCTCTCAGAACGACCCAAAAAATATCCGGCTAGTTTATGACAAGCGATGGACGGAACCAGTCACTCGCGTAGTATGCATTGATGAACAGGCACCAGTTGGGCCCTCTCTGTTCATATTTGTTCATGCTTTGGTAGGACCCATTTACAGGTAAACTTTATTAACTTTTCCGCCAATTGTGTCTTTGTTAAATACCACTGCCTTAACTGCCATACCAGAAGGAAGTGTGTGCGTTTGTGTCGCAGCAATGCCATTCTTGTGACATACTTTTACTACCAAAGGTGTTTTAAATCAGCCCCAACATTTCAACATTGTCTGTTTATTACAGACTGTTCCCTAGACTATACCACCAAGCACAACCCTAACTAGAAGATATTATCACTGAACTAAAGTTTAAAATACAACTAAAGGAGAACCGTACCATGAATAATATTACCCATATACACTATTACATATTATTGACCACATCTCGATGGTTTCAAGAAAAACATAATTATAATAACCCTAACCATGAATTAAAACCATCTAGTCTGAACCATGTGCGTATTGAAAATCGCGCTATTGTATGCGTTTTTATGCGATAACGACAGGCCACGTTTTAGGTCATACATGCCATAGGAAATACACATTGTGAAAGCATCATGTGTGAAGACGCGTGACGCTATTGTGCCTGTATCGCATAACACAAATACATATCCCATATACAGTAGCGCGAATTTCAATATCGCGTGGTCAGGACCAAAAATGCTTTTAATTCGTTTTAATGGCTAGTATTATTCGTTTTTCTCCATGAAAGCACTCCATTGTGTTCAATAATTGTTTTTTGGTAGCGTATATTGTGTAATTTTTCTTGATACGGTTCGCCTTAAACCATTTAGCTTAAAGATTTGAGAGATCGTTTAGACCTTGTGTTATTTTTTTCAAACAGAAATCTGTCTTGAGTGACGATGATGATGCAATGTACTAATCAATACAATACCCTTTATAAGATACCAAGAGAAACAGAATGAAGAAATCACTGCAGATCAATCAAAAAAGTATTGCTAGTGTTAAAAGGCTTCAGTTTAACCTTAGACCAAACGTTTTTTATTTTTTAATTTATCCTGTGAACTCAAGTGTCAGAACTGAGACAATCCACTGTTTGTAATTGAATTTCCCAATGCTAGAAGACCATCAAGGCAGGAACATATTAAGTCCAACATGTAAAAAAACAAACATCAGACAGACTGTACGGAATCCCAACTACTATTTCTATGGTCGAATAGCACTCCAAATAATCCTACAATGATGCTCGAAGAAACATTCTTCCAAACTTCAACAAATCATCTTTTCCCACACAACAAGGATGGATCTCATATTCAATTTATCACGTAAAAAGAAGCAGAGACAAATCCTTCAGAAAGAAGATTATTAGTAGGGGCCATAAATGATGATTTCGCCATCAAAGTTTGGGGAATAATAGTTTGGAGATGTTTTTTCTATGATTTGAAGGTATACCGAAGCTGTGGACTTTTTGGGGTCCAGCCTCTAGGAAATGTGGAGAATTTTGTAAAATAAGGGGGAAAATTCCTATCATGTCAAGTTATATTTGAATGTATTACCGAATACATGTGGGTCTCATTATAGGGATTTAAAAGGTATATTTTGTCTAGGTCGCGGCCTTTTTACACAGGTACATCCCCTATTAAGGTTAGGCCATCCTAGATAAATTTACCCACAACTCAGATTTGCGTGAAAATTGTGTCACGTGTTCGTCTTGGCTATTTTACATTTTGGATTTTTTGGTTGCATAATTACATACAAAATGTAAAGGGTCAACAATGTCTTAGGGTCACCCAAAAATTATATACAGAGCAGTCGCCCATAGAGTTAAAATGCATTTTCTGTTTCAGTACAATTTGATACCAGTTTCGTTCGACCAAATAAGAGGCATTTGCATAAATTTTTTACACCAGGATGACCTTGAACGATTAGGGTCTGACAGTGCATACAGTCATAACTAAAAGTGGGACATAGGATAAACTCCACCTTTTTTAGTCTTTACATATACAAATTGTTTTAACATTTGAACACACTTCGACTTGATTTCAAATTTACCCTATATATACCTTATTTTACAGTGTTCCCAAAATTTCCAGAGTTAGGCCGGCAAAATTCTGATTCACAGGCACCCTCAACCTTCTTCCCCTAACTTCAAGAACGGGGTCCCTTAATTGTGAAAGCTAAAAATGAATGTTGTGTTTGTTTTGTGTTATTTTTCTAAATACCTATACTCCTAATTATGCTATTCTTTTAATAACGATTTGTTCAATTTCAAAATTCAAATTTCAAAGAAGAGGAGATTAAAAGCTTAAAATTTGCAGGTTTTACTCTTTCTCCTGTCTATCTTCTTCTTTCTTTCTTTCTCTCTTTCATAGCACTTTTGTCTCCGTCTGCTCAATTTTTTTTATCTGTTTCTCTGTCTCTGCCTCGGTCTATCTGTCTGTCCGCATTCTTTCTCAACAATCCACGCTATATTTCAGGATCAAGACATTTTCAGTGTTAAAAATGTACACAAGTGTTTATGTTTTATTAAATTTCGGTTTTTTTTTCACATTTGCTTGGATTTCGTATAGCATTTGAGCCGTAATTCTGTGCTTCCTGAACGCCAATTGTTTAGTCTCGTCCTGTTGTTTTCGTAAAGTAAATCCTATACTAGAAAGGGGGTGATCCACCTGCTATATCCTTAAATCCATAAATGCATTTTCTGCCAGTTTTCAAAAATCAACGGAGCGGAACCCTTCCTTGTGTTTATTGGGAAATTGCTCCAATCTAAGCAAGACCATACCACTAACCTCCTTTTTGCGGTGATGGTCAGGTTGGGTAGTCATTTTCCCTCTAGGGACTTAAGGGACACAAGTGTTTTTCTTCAGTCCTGGGATTCTTTTTTGTTTAATTAAAGGAACTAAGACCAGTCGTGATATGACCGAATATATACAATCTGTCAATTTAGATTTTTCAAACTCGAATTAGAAAAAAATGTACGACTTGTTGCAGTGAATCAATTAATAAGACTACCTATCGAAACAATAATAGAGAATAAAGCATGTCTGCTATTTTTGGGGTCTATTTTTAAATGGGTAAACAAATATTACCACCGGTATTATAAGATAGTGTTGTTCGGTACAAAAACGTCGCTCCCCTGTACAATCATATACTTGACAAATGTAATGTCTTCCCCCCATTTTTGCTGGTGAATCATGGATCCAAAATGGCGTCCAACTTAAGCCCATCATTAACCTCTACATGACCTTGACGGAACATAGCTGGAAAAGAGTTAAAGAAGCCCCTTTTCAAACATGAAAAAGTTAAAAATTCCCAAGGGACGAAAACTCTCTCAGAAAACTGTATACTTGACTACATGGGCGGGAAATAATGAAAAATTCAAAAGGCCCCTAAAACGACGGAACAATAGGCGTAAGATTTATGCATTCAACGATATAAATATAGCCCCCGGTATATCAAACACCCCTGTCTTATTATATGAAATGTCTTTATATATACGGTGGAGGAAATATCGGCGAAGATGAAGGCCCAAGGGTGGGCGGCCCTTCCCAGTCAATAAAAATGAGAAACAGTATATGTTGGACCAGTTTGTGTCATTATTACTTTAAATGTATTTTGAACAAATATTCATGTAACACCATTGCAACTTTGTATATATAAAGGTATTGAAGTAGGTAACGCGCCCAAGGTCTTTAGGATTTGAACTTTACGAATACAAATGAATTCCCTTTTCTGCATGTTGTACCACTAATACAATCAGTAATTCAATGTTATTGTTAAATTTTGTAAGGCGAGTATCCGTTTTTGTGGTTTTTCAAAACTGTGCTAAGCATGTTTGATTTTATGTTGCATACTGATAAAGAATATTGACCTGTACTTCAAGTATCCGTTACATTTCAAATTTCGGGCTGTGCCAAGAAGGTTTTTTCTTCTCAACGTTGATTCTTTGAAGCATGGCCAATTTCGAAAAAAAAAGAAATATTTGTTGCTTTTTCAATCTTGTTATACTACTAGCGTCAATGACATTTGCTAGTAAAATAACAACAGTTGTAGCATTTTGGGTACCGCTAATTGGTATTATATGAGCAAGCTAAAGTTAACACACCCAAAAAGAGAACGAAACGAAAGCGACGAAACCTATTGATTGTCATAGTTTTATTGGCAAGTTTAGCTCCTGTGTGGCTTTATCTGCTAAGCCTACACATTCACTTGTACTTTTTTCAAGGTTTCACAACATTTTTCGACATTTTGCTGGCGTCCAAGATTAGCTCATTTTTCCTGACAACAATGATACACTTCTGGGCGAATGTGTATCAAAGCTATGCCTTCAAAAAATGTGGTATTGAACTACTGACACTGCCTCGGTGTCCAGACATTAAGTATGTTTAGATTAAATGACGAGTATTTCCGTAATATTACACAAACTTTCGCTTTAAAATACAATGTTATGCTACAATAAAAATAGATGAATTCTAAACAAATGGTTTTTCCCAGTTTTTCACATATTTTACAAAAATCCGCTCTGTGCCACGTTCCAGTGAAACTCCCGGCACTTTCAGTTGACGTGTTAAACCTAAAATCTAAACACGGCTAAGTAACTCCGAGAGTTAATCTAGATTTTTGGTTGCAATTGATGTTCTTTGTTTTGTAATGTCTGGTGTACAACACACCTTCAATTTTGAAAGTGGTGTTTCGCTATCTAGTTCGATTCAATATAAATCTATGCAGTTAGTATTAGCACTCAACACATGCCCTTCCCCAACTTACTAAATATTGAGAAAGTGAGTGATAATTTGACCTTTGACCCCACGACCCATAAGCCGATCTTGTAACTAGATCCTCGTTGATTACAATTCTTTTAGATGGTGTCAGTTCAACGAGTATAAGAATACATGATCTGGAACAAAATGTTTAAAGCTTATTTAAGATGCCAGTATTTCTGGATATGGTTTTGGTAGCGCATCCATGTGCCATCATATGCCATCATTTTCCAGGACAGATGACCTGATGATTAACTCTTTTCATTTTTCTCCATCTAATACTATCTTCGATAGTGTTTTGTGAATATGCTTATTGTGAAATGGCAACTCATTTTGAAAACAAATTATCATCTAATGCGCATCATTTGTCAACTATCATCGTAAACATTTTGTCGATGACTTGTTTTGTCTTTCATCAGCGCTATGTCGAATATCTTTTGAATTTTCCTAGGGAGTTCCTAATAACTCATATAATTTGTCTTACTAGCATATACAGATAGCTTTACCTTGCTTTACACCAATACTTCCAAAAGCTCTGAGGTAATTAGATCCAATTCAAAAAAACCAGCATGTCCTTGTGAGAGTACCATCTAGTAGTATCGTTAGCAAATAAAATACTAACAATGTCATTAATTAATAATGAACAACAGATGGCCTAAAATAGAGCCTTTGGCAATGCACAAAGTAGTTTTCTTTCTAGTCACTTACTACTTCCATTATACCCATAACGTAATTGTTTTCTCTCACTTAAGTAACTTTGAAACCAGTCGAGCACAATGCCGCCTAAAACCCAGTGCTTTAATTTGTGGAGTAAAATGCGTGGGCAATTGTATCGATGCTCTCAATAATCTAGAATTTCCAATTGTATCTTCATGGATGTTCTACTGCAACTTCATACTTTTTTGTCTCCTAGTTCAATTATTGTCATATACATAGAATTATTTGATCGAATCCATACTGATTATCGTTGATATTTTTTGTTCTTTATCAATCTGTTTGAACACTAGTCTCTCAGGATATGAAAGACCAATCGATTCCACAGAAGGCAACCGTATCCCTCTTGGCTGTCAAGTTATCGTTTAATGTGGCGATTTTTAGACACGGTTCATTAATCAATGTGACCGTTATCTATTGATTCTTTATTATGATTCTCCTTTATTTTTTACTCATTAACTTCATTTATACAATTATTCTTAGTTTCCCATTGTCTATGCATTTTATCCGCCGGACCTGTAATTAGTATCCCTGACTTATCATAGTTAATCAATTTTTCATTTGTTCGACTATGCACTATCGACCCAATGAGTTTAATCCATCACCATCCTTCTCCGCCAATTAAGGACCACGTAGTCTGACCAGAACAAACTCCAATTTTTGTGCCAAATATACTCATCTAATACATACCTAAGTTTCTGATCTCTGCTTTAGCACTTCATTATGTTCCTTATTGGCCAAAGGACTCAACCTTGTTTCACACTCAATCAACACTAAATAAGCTTTCGCTATATCTTGAAGTGAACTTACTTTTACGTTCTTGTAACATTGTTCACAGTAAGGAAAAGCTTCCCTTAATTCCAACACTCTTGATAACTTTAAATAGGCCGTGCCTCCGAGAGTGTCAATGCCTTTTTGAAGTTCAATGAAAGCCAATATGTATTTTGCCTTCGGCTTGGGGCGTGTTGATAAGATAACTTTTAAAGTGAAGATACATCCACACAGCACATGTCTTCGAACACTACCTTGAACATCAGTACGATGTTATTATTTTCTCAGTAAACTTTGACACGGCCTGGGCGACGATTCTATACACTTTCAATACCATGATGTTAATGTAATGCCTCTGTAATTGTCATGGTATTTAGAGTCTCTTATCTTGAAGATCATTCAATTCATCGGGATGCCTCAAGAGTTGTTAGCCTTTGAATAGACGAACAGGGATTCAACCATAGCACCCCACCATTTGTAATAAAGTCATTTGTTATGTATAAGTGCCAGGTTTTTTTTTATTCTTTAATTTGTTGTAGTTGATGATGTTGGTCGCTTTGCTCTGCGACGACATGTGTATTTTGCATAGTACCTCTTTTGGGTTTTACACACAACGAGCGCAAAACGTTTCTTCAAAGTTATCAATGAATTTGACCATTTGATGCATTTGCTATTCAATTCATACACATATTTTTAGAAACTGAAATTGTGACCAAACTCTGAGCAATAAGTGGCCAAATATAGAAATCAGCATAAGCTGTACTAATGCTACCAGGCCCGGTAGTAAAATCTTACGCCAGGTCGCGCTTAGGCATTCATGAAACTGAATGAGTTATGCTTTTACGCTTGTAAACTCCCGAGTACCGATCTAAGATCAATATCTCAGTGCAGTGGGTATATGCAAACTGTGAAACTCTGGCGTGGGGATCGAGACTAGGGCAAACATGTGCAGTGTTTTGGCATCTTCTTGGGCCACTGTTTGCCCTGTGCCTATAGGACAATAGGTTTTAAAGGTCAGCTCTTTCGTAGTCCATTTATATCCAGTTTGCGTTTCCGCTGTAAACGTATTGTTAGATGTGGCGTTCCAGGGTAAATATTGTGATAAGGGAACACAAGCGGTGAGATAAATATTGGTGCTTGTACTTGTTTCTATGTTGTATGAGCTGGTCTGGGTTTAAAATGGCGGATATGGCTTGGTCTTGAATATGTCCTAACCCGACGTAGATCAGGCTATAAAAACACGCAAAATACCTAAAAATAGTAACAACAAAAATTACCCGCAATATAATTAGGTTAACCTGCGACCACTTGATCCTCTATACAATGGATTGGGCTTCACAACAGTTACTGTATATTAGATGAGTGAAGCACCGCGGACATATTGGTATACCCCAACACAATAGAATTCCAGAGCGATACTACATCCCTTATGCGCGCAAAATTCACAATACATTTACTGAAATGGACTGATTCTGTACTATGTTATGTCGCTTATCACCGCCACATTCAATGGGAACACCATTTGTGTACAGACCGACCTGATTGGCAACTGTTTTTTTTTGTTTTTTCGGGGGATTTCCAAATCTAATTAACACGTCTCTCTATGAGGAATTGGCAAATAGAGGGCGCTCTAAAAATAATAAGTCATGATCTTTCTAGGCCTATATGGCAAGCTCTCCGCGATGATTTTCTGATTTTTGGAATAGATAATAGCTTTGCATGTCTCTGTCTAATATCCGTGTAAATTGGTGTCGCCGCTGCTTAAATTGACTCTAAAAATAAAAGAAACGGATTGCTTGGGGTCAACCAGTTTTAAGTTGGAGACTAGGTTATCAATCCAGTGTAAAGAGAATTCCGTGACCTACGATTTTAATACATGAAATGTCATGACGCACGCGCAAACATGGACTTACAGCTGAAAGAAACCGAGGTCATAGAATTTGTCAGTAGACAATTCGACAAACAACTAGCGGTATTTTTAAATAGCCGATAGTTTTTTCAATAATATGGATGGTCTGAACATGATGGAGAAGTGGATGGATTATAAGATTCAAAGGAGATGCCGAAGAACTCTCAAGTGAATTATATGTAAAACGATGCTGTTGTGTGGCGCAGACGATTAGATAGGCCATGCAATAAGATAATTGCCAACCAGATAGTATCTTGCCCAAAACAGCATTTGGATTACGGAGAATTCGAGGTCATGGGAAAATTTCGCACGATGTAAACATTCAATTTGCTTTACATATTGGGAGATGATTTGTACACTGAGATATTTCATTTATTCTGGAGGTCTTAATAGAAGCCATTTAAACACTTGCGGATATGTCGAGTTCTGCTTACAACATAAAATGCTAGGTTTTCAAGCATTGGTTTAAAAGAGCTTTAAAAACAAGTTTTCTCCAGTTGTTTTCCCACAATACAAATGAGAAATGGGATTTGAAAAAAAAAATTTATAAACCTCAATTTACCGTCAATAAACCTTAAAATTACAAATGCGGTGGGGGAATCACCTACAACACTAATTACGTTGTAGTTTCATTCCATATAATAATGTATCAATAATAATACTGTAAAAACCGTGGTTATAAAATTAACAACTTGTAACATTTTGCACGACGTTTTTAAACGTTTGAAATGATATGTTGAATATATAAGAACCTGATATCAAATTCTTAAAATCTAACCATTTTAGACATTGGACGGTAGGTGTTAGACATTTGTGCCAAGTGTGTTTAGAGTTTGACATGTTTAATATCTGAACACTAATTTGACACAACGTTTCTAAATATGTTTTGCAGTGAATAAATAAACAAAATATCAAAAATTACAGAATGGATGGAGGAGATGGTCAAAAAGGCATATATTGACCAGAAGTGGGACCATCTCCTTTACAATAAAGTTCCAGGTAAATAACCCAATAAAACACTATAGCATGACAATAACAAATTAATATTGAGGTAATTTAATTAAATAGTTTTAAGAAATAATTCAAAAATATAGGCATTATCATATTTCTTTTAAGTTGAGTTCTAAAACTTTTGACATTTAAAAAAATATTGTCAAGGGCAGATTATTTCTTGACATAATAATCATTTATTTCTCAATTATTATTATCACCTCTTGTATATTTTTGTAAAAAATAATAAATAGTTTGTTGTTGATTATTATACTCTCTGAACATAAATACTGCAAGATTAAGTTTATAAACATCAAAAAAGCTGAATATAGTATTGTTGTATCTGTCGGCAAAGTTAAGATTAGCATGATGTAGGACACAGTCTCATGGACAAATCATATGAGAGCAACCCCTGACCAATTCGACTACTTGAGGTACTCCATACAACATGTGTTACAAAGTTAGAAGTAGCTATGAGTGTATAATATACATGTTGACCTCTGTTGGAGAAAGTACTGTGTGAATCCAATACAGCCCTTCTAAACCATAGCATCTATTCTTGTAGTCATGTCGTCGATCGATCGTTGTTCGAATGCTTTTCAAAGATATGTTTGTTAGCTCAATTACGTTACTTTGCTGGTGGATGATCGTGTATAACAAGTTATTGTTATTTTCCATTTTGGGGTTTTGCATTAAAAAATAAATAAATTATTAAATGTTGCAAATAAAATTGAAATGAGGGTATATTGTGTCCAAAAAAATCAGGCTGCTTCCTACTCAAATCAAGTTTTTTAGGTAATTGATTACAATTAAGAAAGAAGATAAAGTGTATTTGATAATCATATATTTGTAACGTCAAGAAGAACAGCCGTTAAAAAATAATGAAGCTACGCGTGTGAGTTTAATCTAAGGTTAATATTCGATTCTCACTATTTGAGTCCTTCATATGTTGTCAACAGATTGACAAAGTTAAACTGTAAACTTAAACTGTTTGAGTAAGTTAACGACAATCTGCTTTCAGTAGGTGGTCCCAAACGTCATGTAGACGTTAAAGATGGTTTAAATGCATTCTAAACACTGCATATTCAAAATGGCACGATATCTTGTCCGAGGAGCACTTAATAGATTTCTATTCAAAATTATCAACGGTAATAAGCAAATTCCTATATGACCTACAATTAAAAATAAATGGAGGTCGTCTATGGATTTGCCAGCTACACATAATTTCAACACATTTTTGGGGGGACGGTGGCTCTGAATTTTCATTTGACCTTTGACAATTTTGACACGAATTCTCTTAAGGTGCTCCTCGGACAAGATATCTTTTCATTTGAATAGGCAGTTTTTAGAATGTGTGTAAACCATTTTTTAAACATCTGCATGACATGTTGTTTAGGTGACAATGATGCTATGTAAACGTTATGCAGACAAAACTAGAAATAGTCATTTGGACCACCTCATTTATACCATGTATACTGATAGCAGATTGTCGGCGTTAACTTCCTCCAAAAACTGTCAGAGTAAAAAGTTGAAAAAAGGGTCCATTTTGGCAAGACAAAATGTCCTGGTAACGGAACTTTTCCACACCGAGAGAAGAAGATGTTGAGGTTTTCCTGATTTGTCGTGACATGGATTTTTGCTTGCTTGCTTGCTTGCTAAGGATTTGGAAATTGTAAATTCTTGACGGATACCTGTGATGCTTGACAGGTAACAAGTTTCAGTTTCCTTTCCTTATCAAGTTATTCTAGAGGCATTATACTTCTTAAAAGGTCCTTTCCCCTTTGCAAGAAAACTTTCAGTCGAACAAAAACCCACCTCATCCAAAAATGTCTTAAATGGTATCATTTTCCCCACCTCTATTCTATGCGGTATTTTTAAGATCATTGCCCATTGCCTTACATGGTACCACATAACTACCGCAGGTACCGACAACCCGAGTAGCCGGGGGTTTTAGTGCAAGTTTTATCCGGTTTCATTGGAGCTTCTCTCCAGAGCCTAGAGCTTGTTTTGTGTGATTCGACCCATACTCTATTCTTTCGATGGGTCGAGACATCGGCCTTGTTGAAGCTATGTTTGCCCGAGTCTGACGGAAACAGTACAATATACATTTCCGACATATCGTATGTCTCATGTCACTCTATTAAAAATGTCTCTTTTGACTCGCTCGGAATTCTTACTCATCAACAAGTAAGACCGATATTGCCTTGTGTCCACATAAAATACAACTTCTTCAAGGTTAATTTGGTGAAAAGATGTGAAGGTGACTGTGACATCCTAAATGATTTTAAGAAAGAAGATAAAACCTAAGCCTTCTGCCATGTTTGAAAGAACTGAGCCAACCTTTCCCTACAACTTCTTAAATAGGCTGTCACAAAATTGGCGGAGCGTCTGAAAATTATTTTTGAAAGAAACTTATTAGGGTTGTTATGAACACGTTTTTAACTAAAAAATGACAAAACCGAAACCAATCTAACTTCTAGGCAAATCGATTCAAAACCCTTAAGGTAACCAAAAATATCGAGAATCTTCTTACTAAACATTGATCGGCACATTGGTCAGCCTGTGAATATACTAACTGGTCGCTTACACAAATAGTACAAAACAATTCAAAAATTGTTTCATTCATCAAATGTTTTGTCTAAATTGACGAAACTAAATAACATAATGTTAGATAAAGTTTGTATCTAACAGTATGTTTTGTCCAACATACAGTCGATAAAGTTTGTTTATAACTGCATGTTTTGTAACATACATTAGATCAGTTTGTGTCTAATTGTATGTTTTGTTAACATAGAGTTAGAGAACGTTTTGTATATAACTGTAGAGTTTGTTAACATACAGTTAGATACAGTTTGCATTTAACTTTATTAACATACAGTTCGATAATAGTTTGTCTCTAACTGTAATGTTTTGTCATTCTAGCAGTTTCACATTTATTAAATTTCGAGAATACATGTGATGGATGCGTAATAAATGAAGATACCTGTCCAACCATGGACATTTCACACAACATTTTCACTCATGACAAATACAGATACACGTAAGCTAGACAACTTTGCGATAGGCAAAATTGTGCTGATTTTTCACAGAAGTCCCACACCAAACGGAGTAGCTTAACTACTCAGATAACGGCAAATGAAAGCACGCGACGCTGCAATAGAAGATCCCAAAGCCACTTATCGCTGATTTTCTTGCTTTATCTACCCAATGCCGTAAACCAGAGCACATGCTGCTTAAAGTTTTTAACAAGTGCCAACAAGCACCCGGTTGTTATAAAGCATCGTTTTTCTGTGTGGACAACTTATAAATTGTTGCGCAACTTTAAGGTGCAACGAGAGATTTGAGGCACCCAAATATTGGTCATATAGTAATTTCATATAGATTAGACACTAAATTAGATTTCTACCTTGTATTTGGATACAGAAGTGGCTTAAAAGAGAGAAAAAATGTCATTTTGATTGCTTACTTTCAATATAAAACATAGTTGAATTTCGTATTTGCTCCTAAGAAATTAGAAAATTTCAAATTTTGTTACAAAGAAACATTCTCAGCTTAATCCTTTCAGATGGGGTTGATTTGTTTGAAAGCTTTACATCAGGGCAAAAAAATCAGTACTTTTTATTTTTTAGGGACACCTGATATGTGAAAATCTCTCGTTGCTATTCTGAAAATTGAGAAAATATTAAATGATCTGCAAGTGTGCTCACTTATGGGAACAGTAAATAGAGGAGAATGGGGATTTTTATTATCCATTTTCTTTTCAAATTTCCCCACTTTTCATCGTTGCATAAACTAGTCTTATAAAATTAATATCCCAGTGATATCCTTTTCTACATAAAAATGTCTTTCTTTCTGATGTGTTCCCCTAAAATTCCCCATTCCATAATTATCGCTTCTATTATCACAAAAATGTCCAAAGTTGCGCTCTAATGCCCTGTTATTATGTAATAGGTGCAAACGTTTGCACCTTCTGGTTAATAGGGCAAAGAGAAATGTACCATAAAGACTCGTGTCGTTGGTTTTTAAGTGGAAAGTGGGCCTTTTCAACACAAAGCAAATATGGTGACCATGGAGGTTGACTTTATAAATACCTCAAATGCGATAATTAAACCAATTTTTTTTTCCTCATCAGGACGTGAAAAATGCTATGTGTCTTTATTTGCTGAACACTAAACTTGAATTCAAATTTACTAAGGCGGGCGGCATTTTGCCAAACCTAAACATCAAAACGGTTGATTCCCAAATCGCTTCCTGCCCGCATAGATAATTTTTCAAAAATGGACAATGTATTAATTTTTTTAAGGGAAAACCTATTCGTACAGAATAGGTACACGAGGCGCCATACAGGCGCCACTCCCATTGCATAGCTGAACTTTGATATGATAAAACGAGAACTATCAATGAACTCCAGTACTCCCGCATAAATGGTGACGCAATTTTAGAGAAATCCAATATGGCGTCCTTTGTAATCACGCTTAAGCATTAGAGCCCGTAGTAAACGAAAGTAACATATTATCTCTTCTTTGACTACAAGACAATTACTAGTGTGAAATTGGTACTTAGGATGGCCTGTCGACGAACTTTTTTGAACCTAAGAACGTATTTATTCCAACGAGTTCGTCCACATAACCACTTCTGTATAATATTTGGTTAAAAAACCTCCAAAAAGAAGTTGCAAGCTTGGGTCTAACTCTCCTATACAGTTTTCCTCCTTTCCCAGATTTGAAGGCGACGAATGTTATTAAGTTTACAGCTGTATTTTATTGAATCATACTTATATGGTCTAAAATACATAAATCCTAAAGAATGCTTGTCATATCAATTCAGGGGTAACAAATAGGTTATCTAGTGACGCGTTTTCGGTTACGTTTTACCATTATAAGTGTTCCAAATTCTCGATCTTGAAGTTCTACTTTTGATCTATATTGGAAGCTTTTCACGATGTCCACTGTTTTCTTGTTTGTATTGCGTTTGTTTACTTTGTTTTTTATTTCGTACTTAAATACCTCTTTAAATTCCTTTATCATTTTATTCATGCCCCACCCATATTCCCATACATGTAGTTATATTTATCCTCAACTATCTCCCGCGAAAAGGACATCACCCGCGTATACCCTCAGATAATTAGCGAACAAAACCCTTCTACGTGCGCTTACTCATGTCAGCCTATTTAGAGTAATATTATACACAATTTTCACAATATCTAGTTGATGGGTTTTTTGAACGTGTTTTTTTTGTTTCTTTCTCAAACTGTTCACCATAAAATATTACCCCCGAACACACTTCCATTAGTTGACTTGTTCTGGTTGGTGTGAAGTAACAGTGCAATTGTTTTGTCCCTAATTCCATCGCAAATGGTGTTCGCGCCAGGGTAGATAAGCGGGGTGTATTACCGTTAAAATGCCTACTTTGATCAGTACAACCAAATTGTCTTAAAATAACACGAAACTAGTGGAATTTCCCATCCGATTCTTGCGGTCCATTGTGTTTGACTGAACAGAAATATTAGTGCTTGTATATTTTCAAAAGAACGATTTAATCTGACTGTTCAAATATTCCCTTATTTCATTTCAAGTGATCTTTTAAAAAAAATATGCATGCCATGACCCGACTGGATTCCGAAGGTTGAACAAGTTTTACTAATTGTGTTTACGAAAGACTAAATTACCAACGATTTAAAGCAATAAAAATAATTCGATGACTATTAAGTAAAACTGTTGTGTTGCAAGCAAAAAAAAATAATATATATAATCATTATGCTTATTGCATTTTGCGAAACGAAACGGGTCTACTAGACAAATCCTTTGGAGGACACGCTTTATTTCCGTTGTGAAAGTAATCATAGTCCCGGCAGGTCATAGTCCGGGCTCCATAGACACAACGGAATAAAGCGTTAACTAATGTTGCGGCAAGAGTCAACTGAATCGATTGCCCTATTGTTCACCATTGTTCCCGGAACTGTTAGCCGCGGAAGACTATATCTCCTGCCACACCGTCATCAAAATTTGATATGAACGGAAAGAAAGTCTACAACGAATGGATGTAGTCAGCCAAAGTATGGAAAAAACATGTTTTGATCATGTTTTAAAAATCCTAACATTTTTCAATTTAAACATAAGAAACATGTTTATCCTAAACTGTTTAGGTTTTAAACATAGCTAAACATTTTTTTGTCATCCTTTCTAAACACTTCATTTACAGTGATTATCGCTAGCGTTTCGTATGTGCCGACTTTATTCTCGTGCGAATGCAGTTACGTAAGCCCAGTAACGTCCTGTCAACTTGAGACGACAAAGTATAGTTGGCTATTTGGCATTATTTCGCTTTTCAACACCGTATTGAATCTCCTAGCAAGAATATGAGTAGTTTTAACAATCTCTCAAATGCTCTATTCCCGACTACGATCTAGGAAGTGACCTGCCAAACATAACAACCAAGTGGCCAACCCACGTAGGAGTTGGCAATCAACTGGAATATTCTTTCAATTTGGCTGTTTCTCGTCTTTTTCACACACATTTGATTTTAACCCCTTTTGGTAACACTACTTCTGGGTTTAGACACTTTGTGCAAAGTATTTCACATCTCGTTGCACTTGCCCGCCTTTGCCGTCACTTGCTATTGTTAGTATCGTTTTGGAGGGGCTGTATATATCGGCTTTTTCTATCTTGTTTTGAAACTCAACATCCGGAACGAGAAAGACCAAGCAAAAGACATAAAGAAGGAGCTGTCCAATGCCGGTCTGCAAGATTTGGAACACATTGATATTCCTCCTCTCCTCCTGGTCATGTTGAAACGTATCATTTGTTCACGGCTTTAAGACCATTCGCATTGATACAATTAGGTGGAGGCGGAGGGGGGTAAAGTGTTAGCGTTGGCTTTCAAACTTTCCATTAAAATTTATACTTCTTTGGCGATCTGTATGGTGAATGTACCCTTCAAAAATAGTGCGTGCGTAAAAATACTTTTTTGTGTCCGTGTTGTTGGCAACCGAGAAACAACCGGTCAGCTAACACTTTAAAAATAAAAAGGCTCTCTGAATTCTTCAGTGACGTTCTTCAACGAAGAGTCAAAACAATAATAAACTGAGGATCAACAAAGGTGTTTTCATAACAAAAAATACACGACAAATTCTTTTCCATGCAGATATTGTTCTTTCAAGATTCAGAAATTGCTTTTAAGCCTAAACGTTCAGAAAACGTTCTTCAAACATCCAATCTATAAAAAAAATATTAGAAAATAATGCTCGTCTTCCAAGATCCAAAAATGTTCTTCAATCATATAAGCCTAAGAAGATCTGAAAAATGGTTCTTCCAGCATGATGTCATGTGTTACGATACAACAGGTTAATATTACCATCTTACCGTCACAGACTGAACAATTTTTACTTTGTATACAAGTGTAATTATTAATTTCTATAGATGAGTTCACAGTAAAAACTAACGGTTTATATAACGTTGTACGGTTTTAATGTTCAACCGCGTTTATATGCCTACCCATTATTTTCTTTATTTTTTTTATAAACCCTACCCAATTTACATAGACGCTACCCTAAACAAATGTTGCAACGGGTTTTCACACAGTCAATGGTAAACTTGTTTTGATCACAGTTAATAAACGCTGTGCCTGTCTATAGATAAATCCTTTCATGTTTTCATTTAAACGGGCTGTTTATTTTGTAACGCATTTAGGTGTTCCCTTAAAAGGGATCGAGTTGATTTTTAAAATTAAACGTAGCTGTTCAAAAAGAAACATTCAGCGTATATAAAATCGCGTTTATAACTGTTATCAAACCAACGCTTTACATTTACTGTGTTTAAGCACGTTGCAACGTTTTTGGGTAGCATTTTAAAGGTTTATAGAATAACAAAATACTGGGAAGGCTATATGAAAATAACACGCTGAAAACATTTATAAAAGTAAAACGTTGGTTTTTACTGTGTTGCCATGCACAGACGGATATGCGTGCGCAATTGTATTAACCCGGGAGCTAGCAACATTTGTAACACATCTCAAGTACAAAAGGTTGAGTGATTACATTATGTTGAGGGATTGACAGGAAACCCTGAAACGCGATTCTTAAGTGCCGCAAGTGGGGCCTTAAGGAGAGGGGGCCAAACAAAGTTTGTACAGGGTCAAATTTTAAATTGATCCAATCATGTTGAAAAGCACAACCATGTTATGGTTAACGATAAGGAGTCAGAAAAGGTATAGTTTGTAATAGTACCGCCTAAAGTTTCAGATTTATAGGCTAAAAACATCCAAAAATCTAATTAATACGGTCATTAGTTTGTACAGGGTCAAATTTTAAAGTTGCTCCGATTGGATAAAAAAATGGTGCAAATATTGGTGGTGTTATAGGGTTAAAATAGGAATAGTTTTAACTTCTTAAATGATTAGTTCCGATGTAGGGGGCACAGAAGGTCAACGTCCATTGCATCAATGGGGCTTGATCTTGGTACCCCCTACTTTATTAAGCAAGCATTTGAGACACTCAAAACTATCCGTATTTCAAAAAAATTTTTCCCATGAGCTCGCCAATAATTTGCACACATTTTTATCCAAATTGGAGCAGCAATTTTAAAATTGACCAACTTGTAAAATGAAATTGACCCTTTTTATTGATTTTTGCTGTTTTTAGCCTCTAACCTCTGAAACTTTAAGGCTGTCATATTACAAACTATACTTTCTGATCTTATGGTTAGCCACATAACATGGTGTGCTTTTCACAGGATTGGCTCAATTTAAAAATTTGACCCTTACAAACTTTGTTATGGCACCCCTCTCCTTAAGGCACCTTTTGCGGCACTTAAGAATCGAGTTTCAGGGGTCTCTGTCAGTCCCTCACATATTTAATCATCTCAAACCTTTTGTACTTGAGATGTGTTTTAAATGTGTGCTACTCCAGGGCTATAGGGCTTGCTTTTAAACTTCGCGCTTAATCGGTAGATAAGGCTATTGAATGCTGACGGCTCTGTACTTCTTAAAAAATAAGTACCACAATGTTGTGTCAGGAGGGAACATGGTCGACAAATTGGTACCATTTTACCATTATTTGGGTCAAAAACACGATATTGTGTATTTTTTTACAACAACAAAATGTGAAAAGTTTTACCAATTTTTGTCGACATGTTCCCCCTGACACAACTGTGGTAATTATTTTTAAGAGTGTACCAGGCTATTCTCGCGACCCTAACATGTCAGTAGACCAGTTGCTAACTTGTGTTCGTATCATTGCTGTCACATCAAATACTAGATAAACAAAATAATTAAAGGGGGATGCCCCCATTTTAATCTATACGTTTTTTCATCTTGATAGAAGGGCCTTTCACCCCAAACCCAATCTGTAAAGTTTTATGCACCGCTAAGTTTCAAACTCGTTTTTTAAGTTAGAGCTAAAAACGTGATTTTGGCAATCCCCATCTTTGTCAAATTAATATTGGGATCGACAAAAGGGGGCACCTTTTCGTCATAACATCCAAACCAATCCATCCTTTAGGCCTTAAGATTTCACATGTAAATGAGAAAAATCTTAGCTTTCTTGTGATAAATCAAAATTTTGACCACTTCCTGTCAAATATGGGGTCCCTGTGGACGATGCTATTAGCGATCGGGCCATAGGACCTTTAATATTTAGAGGAGAAACAGTGGTTTCTCATTTTGAAACTTCAACCGTGACATAATTTGTCGTCGCTTTCATTCATTTGGCATCCACCATGTCAAATGTTTAACATTTTTTGAATTCCAAAATATGTGTCTTTACAATGTATTTCACGAACAGAATGCATTCCGATTTTGTTTAAAACAATAAAATGACATTAAGAATTAAAACTCGGCATTTGTTTTTTTTCTCTGGAACCCTCTCTATTTCTCTCTTGGGAAGTGTAAAAAACCATTTTTTTAGCCATTCTAATTTTTAAATTGGGTAACAAATGCAACAGTACAGCACACATAGAGTTGTTTGAAATGTCTTAAAAGAGTTGCGTTTAAAGCTAAATATTTGAACAACATCAGTTGGTTTAAAGCTATCATGTTTCACCTTTATTAAAAGAGTAGTCAAAACTTTGAATATTATTGTCAAAAAGATTGAAAATTTTCAGTCAATTTCATGATTATCCACTTCCTCTAACTTGTTCTCAATTTTGTTTTGGATAGAAGATATTATTTCACCAGAAAAAACTTTCGGATGTCTAATATATTCGAACAAGAAGATTTCCTATTATAAAGGCTCTGTGTGTTCTATAAAATCTTGCATATGAACACCTTTTTTACGCGTTCTAAAACTTTAAGAGTGAATCAAATGTTGGTGGTCAAATCGTTTAAACTTTCATCCAAAACACATTAAGTGGCATGAATTTCTTTTTACTAGCCACTCATAACATTTTGTCCATAGTAAAATGGAGAAATGAAGAATAAAAGTAATTGTTGTAGATTTCAACTGAAATGGGCAATTTTAAAAACTGAAAAGTGACTGCGGTGTTTATATCTATCTACTGGCAAGCTCAGTGCGCGGATTACTTGATGTCATTTGCGTTGTGGATGTTCTTACACACCATTGGTCATACAGTATTTTTTCTAAGATTGGAGCGTCTTTGATATTTACCCATTCAACATCAAATCCAATGACATAAATCACTGGCACTCTATTCATGTTTGCTGTCATTCTTAATCAGTCAATATTGATGAATTGTTCGTTACAAGAAGATCACAAATATTAAGACTCTATACTGCGTGGTATAAGGGTGGATATACCTGTAGCCACAACGTATTTCTAAAGATTTATTTCCCTCACCAAATCCTAAAATACCGTACAGGCATGATTCACCTACTTTGCCGTTTGTCGTCCAACCAATTTTCAAACCATAGCCTTACTCATAAGTCTAACCCTACGCCATACCGAAATCTAAAACCCTAAACATAACCTACCAGCTAGATGGCACACACCCCTTTTCACCTATTTTCACCCTTCAATTTTCAAACCTAAGGCTAATAAATTATGGGTCCTCAGCCACTCTTGAGAGGACTTTCAATCTTTTACTTAGAGAGAGTTAAACTTCATTATTCTCTTAATCCTAAACGAATGTAGGTGTACGAAATCGATGAAATGCATTAAAATATCAGGCGAATGTTAAGGTATGTTATAGTCCGTGTTGGGGTAGTTTTGCTTAACAAAAATCTACAAATGATGCATAATTTATAAAAGAATAATTTACTGAAATTCTTAAAGAACGAGGAAATCTTATTTATTTTTTAGGTTTTTCTCAGTCTTCTCTAATGATGATGTATGTTTCGTGTATTTCTGTAACAGACCTGCAATTCCTATTTTTGTACATAAACTGATACAATTAGTCAAACACACCATGCGCCAGTCGGAGACAAACACATGACAAACGACCAAAAAAGTCAGACGGTGTCATTTGCTCTTCAGCTGCAATCCGGTTAATTTGCCTCCGGGTTGACATCATCAAGAACCAATTTAAAACGATCACTCTCAAAACTATCGCCGTAGGACGATTTTGTTACGAAGCTATCATGTCCCTTATTTTTTTATAACTAGACAACTGGACTATTACCCAAAACATGTTTGTTGTATGTCTTTTTTACGTTAAGTGTTTAGGTTCTTTATTTCCCGTTGTATTTCCTTCTTGCATTCCGCTAGTATGCTTGAATTTTAGATATTGTGGGGAAAATTGTAGAAAGGGAAAGTTTAAACAAAGTGAAAAAGTGAAACAATATGTTTTTTTCTCTCTTATCGGACACTTTGATATAATCAATTTCAAAAAGTAGTCAAATCGTTTAATTCTACTAAAAACTAACCCAAGAACAACCATTCTCTAAACCTAATGACCTATTAATTGAAAAAGGGAATGCTTATTATTTTTTGTCCATATAGACCATTTTATAAGATAAATACAAGAGTAATTTTTTCTGTTTACGCCCCGAGTCAAGCTCAAGAACAGACTGAACTTCACAAAGCTCCACGACGATCAACCTAAAGGAGTGAACTCCTCAAATATATAAACCATCGGCCGTGCCATATTTTCTAACCGTGAATAGACAGGGACAATTAACTGACATTTTCTGGCTAGCGGGCAAAAATATCGCATTTATGGCGTTTACTACTCGCGGCATGACCGGACACATTTTTGCAGAGGACCTGAGAACCAAATTAAGCAATAAACGCCCGCTATGTACGCTAAATACTTGGGTAAACACCTTAAATACGTAGGACCTGGCAGATTTTTCCTTAACCACATTTGGTTCATTACCCTAAAAGGTGGGTGTTAAAAAAAGATACACGGGAAGACGGGAAACGATCCGATCCGGTCTACGGGCGCAATCAGGGGAATTCTTATACCTAACACACAAAGACATTTGCGTAGACGAAATATATAGAATTATAATAGATGTCTGGATCCTAAACAAGAAGAAACCTGGTCTGTAGTATAATTTTTCTTACTCTTAGGCATTTAATATAACTATACGAGACTCCCTTCTTGTTTGATGTGGAATATAGGCTTCAACCAAAGCCATTGTATGAACAATAATCTTTTGAAAGCGTAATATAACTCAGATTACAACATAGTATTTTATGTTTCATTGAAAGTATTATGACTTTTTAGAATTGGATATTCTTTGGAAAGTGTAGAAATACTACACAACACACAACCCGCAAACGAGTATAATTTGTATTGCCCTATCTAAAGATTAACTTAACAAATTATTGAGGAACATTGCTTCTGAGACAAATTATTGAAAACATTTCTTTCTGAGACAAATAATTGGAACATTTCTTTCTGAGACAAATTATTAGAACATTCTTTCTGAGAAATATAACTTTTCCCTTCACATTATTTTTATTATGGTGGTCTTCTTGTTATTATGCTCTTAAAGTTTTAGTTGGCCTTATAATTATGTTTCCTTGTGCTAAGCAGTTAAACTGAAGGTAATAGCGCTTTTAAAAATCACAGAACTAAAATATATACCAACTGAATTACTACTTGGTCATACAACACTCAGTGAAAATTTCAGATTTCGGTGTCCCATTGTAGTCGAGTAAAACTCGAACTGTTCCCCATGTTAAATTTCCTTTTCTTTTGCTTGCTTCGTAAAAACAAAAAAAAAAAAAAAATAAAGATGACATGCTTCCACTTTGCTAATACAAATTAGCGAACACTAACATTCCATTGCGGCTGTTCTTTCGACAGGTCCTTGCCACAGATTAAATTTGACCCTGACTCTTTTCTTAAACCAAACAAAGACCCGCCATATAAAATATTGTTAAATATTTGGCTTTCGACTCCCCGAATTCTTTACATGCGTGAACATTTATGGGTCTCGGTATAGCGACAAAGGTTTCCGAGTGTTGACATGAACAAAAGGAATAACGTGGTGTTCAAACCAACTCGGTGAAAGAGCAGACTTTTATGACCTATCCCTGGCAATATAGCTATTGGGAATCACAACATTGGTCGATATTTAGTTTGTGTTATATTTATTAACTGGGTTTAACATTTTTCCAACAAGGACTCTAAATTTCAATCAATGCGCTAAATATGTCATGTGAAGTGAAAATCTAACCAACCGTGATTAGCAGTTTGAGGATATCATAGAGTTAATTTAATAGTCTATGATGATATTAAGTGTTTCTAAGTTTTGCTAACTCAAGCTACTGCGACAATATAGGAACAAAAGATACGTCTTCCGCTGAGAAAACTTATAACACAATTTTCATATTTAAACTTGTTGCTAATGCAGGGTAGTGTTCATGATCGCTTGGGTAAACGGTGGTTTATTTGCAGTTATATTATCGCTAAACCAGGTAGAAAAGTTTGGCTTTTTATATTAAAGGGGGGTAAAACGGCGCCTGCCTTTGCTCTCCTCTTTTAGAGTTAGAACTGACTTGATGATTCCGGACCTTTCAAAAAACAAATTTTATCGCAATCGGAGATTTACTTGATTCGAAGATCTTTCAATGTGCAATACCTATTTGCAATGATCTTCGTAACAATAACCTATGAAACGTGAATGAAAAAAACCTTTTTCTTTTTCAAAATCGTCAGTTTGTGCATTAGACACATCAACTCAATCGTCTGTCAAATTCGACTATAATGGTTATTTGAGGTCAGTGATTTGATTTATCATATGCTTTGATCACACTTGTTCTGATTATTCTAAGGGATTCTGTTTTGGTGTGCGACTGTAACTTTTATCATTTGCATAGTAAACGCATGGGGCTTACAAATGATCAAAATATGAAATGGGTTTATCATTGCAGCAAACTTACAAAACTATGGATTTTCCTTGAACCTAAAACCAGTAAGTATACGTTGTTATCAAGTGCAATATGGTATCAATTATAAAGTATTTTGGAGTCCGCTAATGATTACTTTTAACAAATGTTTTATTGTAACTGAGTCATTCGGAAACGGAATGGTGGATCCCAACATTTCTGTTACTTATCAAGTGGGGGGGGGGGAATTAAAAAAAAAAAAAAAAAAATTTCTTTGGTTGTTTGATAACTAAGAATAATAAAAAATAATAAATTTTCCATGTTCATAGAAATTTTACCAAAAATTAGAGCAAGTGTTTTAAATCTGAATCATTAACGCTCCTGATTTCCGTTCCATATGTTTTTCTTTTTTTAATGCGCCCTTTTAATATTTTCTCTTTATTTATCATAACTTTAATTTGGAAATACAGGAAAGTACTGTAAATTTATGTCCAATATTCAGGTCTATAATGACAAAAATTAAAAATGTTTTGTTTTTTTAAAGGGTGTTTTTTTGTAATAACATTATATAACCGATGAATCTTCAATTATATGATTAAGTATTAAATTTAAGGAAAAAATTAATGAAATTTTTACAGGAAAATCCTGGCAGCAATTCTGAGAACAAAAAAAATCCCCGTAAAACCATACAGCTTTTACAGGTTTTCATTCAAAGTTGTGTATATTTTACAGTTTGATGTAATACTTTTTACAAAAAACTGTCATGTTACTGTATATGCACTGCAAAAATTTGTGGATAGACTACTCGTTAGGGTGTCGTCAGGCTTTCTACTCTACACACATTAACAATCGCCGAAATAACCACCAAATATATAGTTTTTGAGTGTTTAGATTAAATAATGTTTACAGTATACTGTAAAGTTCGGTAATTTGTTGGCAGAATTGCTCCAGTATTCTCCTGTAAACATTTACGTATTTTTTTACATGTACTCATTTTCATTTGAGGGATTTTGGAAGGATCATGTGTTGGCACATGCATATGATAAACGTCACGGTCGCTCAACAAAACAGATCCCCTTAGAATAACAAGAAAAAGTGTGGTCCAAGATGACACCTTTTGGATTTTCCAGGAATATTATCTTTTCAGGTATATAATATTAGTCCGTGAGATTTAAACTAGTGAAAACAAAACAAAGGGATAGTGAATCACATTAAATATACTTAAACTTGTTTAGGAATCTTGAAACTTTTAGGGGCTAGGGCTTTTTGGCTAAGAGCCATTCGACGTAGGGCCATATCCGCACTTGTTTCGGAACTGACAGTGCGGGAAGATTTTGAAAATTGCAGCATTTGTACTTTCAAAAAGTGATTTGCCTATCAATATATTACAATGCTTTAGCTAACTATAGTTTCATAACATATAGTGTAGTAGTTCAAAAGAACATTAAAGGGACATAAAACAGAAGAACTTGTCAAACTATTTTTTTCCACCCCCCCACAAAAAATATTTAATCTCACAAGACTATGTATACAGTGTTAATGGTATGCTGTACGGGGTTGACCTCTCATTTAAGCTCATTGGTAAAACAAATACTTCACGAGCAATCAAGGTTAGTTTTCCGGTTCCTCACGTCATTTAAAGTCCAAAATTATAAAATTAAAAAAAGAAAAAACCTAAAAAATTAAAAAAAAAAAAAAAAAAAAAAAAAAAAAAAAAAAAAAAAAAAAAACAAACATACTAAAAACACAGATTAGCCCAAAAGATAAACTTAACGCATTTCAGCAATGGATTATTAATAAAGCGTCGGCCAAGCTTGTTAATGTTAATATACAGTGGTAAATTAATCAAAATTATTGAGTTGGCCATCTGGAACACAAAATAACTCAATAGTTTATGAAACATAAAAAGTTTAACTTTGTCCACTTGCTCATCATTGCGATCGCTCCGGTAACCTTCTTCGTCTTTAAATGAATATATGGTTATTGTTTGGTGATAGGGCTGAAACCTGGCAGTATCTCTGTCTATTATTCATCGGTGGCCCACTGGCTCCAAGTGTATCCTCCGAAATGTTAGGTACTCTTTGTTTAAGCTTCAGCGGAGTTGTAATGCGAGGTTCTTTCCAGTTCTGCTAGGACGAGCCAGGTGAGCATGCCATGGTGTTATAGACCAAAAGCACGTCAGAAATACCTCCTCAACCAGACAAGTATAATCCATAGTTAAAGGGTTCTGTTCACATGGCAATATCATATCAGACAAAGTTCAGATGGTTGTTCTTTTTTCAGGACACCCACCTGTAATCCACTTTGACAAATATTCCTTGATAACGGAATTCGCGACGAAATATTCCAATCACTTTAAGAAAGCGAAATTCCTTCTTACGTTTTGGTATCCATGTGGCTAGGTAGCTAATTGAAACCGCGAACATTACGTAGCTTGATTTTTCTTTCAAAAATGTATTTCCTTCTGTTAAACATCCAAAGCACCGAAATCAATGGTATCTTCCCCAAAATGCGTGAACTTTTAATAAGTATTGATCAAGTTTACAGTAGAATCAATTTTTCGAAGACAGCAAGCGAAAATATTAGTTGTTAACTGACGAGCGAGGCGTTGATCGATGGACGTCGAGGGCGGCGGAACCTTTTATTCGTGTATCGGCGTGAGGAATGGGTGTTGGTCGACGTCGAACTTAAGTAAACAATCAGTGTATAACGGGGCTTATAGATAAAGCTAGCTTTGATTGGGTAGCTGAGTGTACCCAAGTTAAAACGTCACTGTAAGGCATTAGTGACCCATTTGGCAGTACATACGACAGTTGTCTTGGGGACAGCGGTACAACAGTCAAGGCTCCCTTACTTCCTTAATAACCTGGTTTTTATCCACGACATAATCAAGCATTCGACACCACACACCCCACACCCCACCACCCCACCCCCCCCTATTTGTGCCCCTTCTTATCCGGCCCCCCTTCGTTACTATCCGCTTTCTCCAGGTTCTCTTCCTTTCCCTCCTCTCCCATTAATTACGCCTTTTCCACCCCCACACGTCCTTTTTCCCGTTGATCCCTTTCCCGTATCCCGATGTGCACCTTTACCTTCGTCCCTCCCCTACCGACTCACCAATTTTTCCGCCTAATTTCGCTTATTCTTTCTATAGCTACCCCCTACGTTCCATTCCATTCCCTTCCCCCCAATCTTTCTCTCTCCCCTCTTTTCTTTTTCCTTCTCTCCCTCTACACCACACCCCGATCAGATCTTTCTCCCCTCTACCCCTGCGTCACTTCCCTCTACTTATTTATGTTTTCCCTCGCCCCTCATCACCACCCTCACCTCCCACTCACCCTACATTTTCTCTCTAGCTCCACGATCTAATGTTCTACACCTCTGTTACTCCTTCTTTTCCGTCCGTTATCTCTATGACTACGTTTTTCCTTAATCTGTTGCAACAACAAGTCTACACCCCCCCCCCACACCCCCCCTTTCCCCCCTCTGCCCGCGTCACTTTCATGGACTCTCTATGCTCCCCCCTCTACATCACTCCCTTTCCTCACCCCGCCTCGTGGACTTTATATTTACCCGCTCCTCCGCTGTTACCCTCCTCACATTTTGCCCTTGTCACCATCTCATTCATCCCTACCCTCTCCTCATTCGTTCCAGATTTTCACACAAACTTGATAATGTCGTATCTTATTATAAACCCGTTAAAAAAAGGTGGGAGTTTAGGAAATGAATAAGAAGCAAGTGTCAACTTGAACGTGGACATGGCGTGAAAATGTAAGCTAATTGGGTTGTTGTGTACGCAACAGAGGAAAATCCAATTCAGATACACGATTACAAAGGATATGCCGATAAACCTGTATTACGTAAATTCAGTCATTTATGGTGTTCACAAGAATTGTGAAGAAGCCAGTGTTAATTTATTAGTGGGTCTTATTAGAGGTATGAAAAAGTGTATCAAATGCAAATGGCTATTAAGTAGTGATGTTGTAAGCGAGCTTCCAATAAACATATTTGTAGGTTAGTGCGATCTCTTGTTTTGTGCCAGGCATTTGAACAGCTTATACTGGATTTCCAAACTACCATGGAATTATACATCCTTTCCATATGGATGAAATCAGTTATGGTACAAAAACATGCATGTTAAGCGGTAACGATTTGTGTATCTTTACATTACAATGCCTCAAACGGCGTATCTTTTGATTCTTTATCCGTCCATTTTAGTGCACGGTTTTTGGTATTTCAAGATGTATGGCTTTTTCTTAGCTGCGGTGCTATCTTGGAGGATAGTTCATGGCCAGCAGCGAGCGCTTATTTTACGGGTTCACCAAGCCGCTAAGTGATGAAGTTACCGATGCGGTCCAGACACTTGTGACTCCTGTAACAGAAGTTATACGGTTTATCATCGTGGAAAACCTACGATAAAATGAGAAAAAAGAAACAGTATGAAAAATGGAGAAGTTCAGAGCGTTTTTGGACCAATGTAAAGTAGTACAAGTAATCGAACATTGGATTTTAAATAGGCGTTGTCACGCTCAACCATGTCAACAGATTACAAACTCTCCTCCATTCAATGTTTTAATATACAAATATTGAATATCTAAGAGTGTGATAGTATACAAATATTGAATGCCTGAGAGTGTGAGAGTAAAAAAATATCATGAGGTCAATTTTGGACTTTTCCATTCACGAGGCGAAGCCGAGTGGAATGGGACAGTCAAAATTTGATACCGAATATCTATTTTTACTAGTGCACGAATTAGGAGTCAAATTATATCATGAGATACCCTGTTATTTCAAGCCATGTGATATTATTACACAATATTGAATGCCGAGTCAAATGGAACAGTCAAAATTTGCCCGATGATATATTTTCACTATTAAGGAATATAGCAGTTCATTCATATATATATACCTGCGCATGTTCTTTTTATGCCATGTGATAGTACACAATAACATGAATCAAATTTAATGCAATCAGATATAATAAAAAACTATAAGTTACGGTTTCATGTAATCCTCAATCTCTCGTAACCAAAATTAGAAGTTTGTATGTCATTTTTCGGGTTTATGTAAGTATGTATTTTAAGTAAGAGTCTCAGCTTTAATTATTTTATTTGAACAAAAATAAATGTATTTTTTTAATAACCAAAAGCCATCTTGATATCGTTGGAATTACATGTTTCTTATGGAAAGATATTTAAATTGAATACATATATAAAAATTCTACTTTGGCCAATTTTCAAAGAAGTTTTACAAGACGCCGGGTACCATTATCCTTACTTAGAAATTAGGTCAAGAACCCTGTTGTACAGTGCTATTATCGAATCAAAGTAGAGTCAAGTTGAATCAAAAGGAGGCTTTGGGAGTTGGCCGTTATTTTAAAAATGTGTTAAAACACGTTTGTTCAATTCATGCAAAAACTTTTTTTTTTTTTTTCGCGTATATCAAAAAAATAAATCAGTTTGAAACAATATTATTCTCTAAAGTTATTGAAAATTTGTTCATTGCGCCATATAGAACTAATATGGAATTGCTGCTATCGCTTGGGTTTAAACATTTTATCCTCCCGTAAAACCCCACATAAAACCAGATTGAACAAACCCGGCACAGACGATTGTATTCTTATCCAAACCGCACCCACTTTTGGGAAAAGCACGGACAGTAAACATAAAAGATATGCAACTTTGCTGTATACCCTTAAAAAATATTACACGCACGGGGCCAGGAAAGTATGCTTGGTGTAAATGCCATTGCGCCGGTTTTGAAACAAAGGGCCAGTGCACTGCTTTCCAAAGCAAGAAATTCATGTATAGGGCTGACTCGTGGATTTGGAAGTCGGTTTACCTTTTGGTAATTTTTTGTGCCCGGTTAATTAATGCTAAAACGTAAGGCATTTTTTTAAATTTGTGAGCTGAAAATAGTGACATGTGGAGGGGTAACATTATGCGTGCAAAAATAGTCTCACAAGTATGTTTACTTTCTTTAAACAGGTGGCGGCCTATGGAAGCAAGCAAGCAATGTGGCTATGAAATCGTGCAGTCCTCCTTATTCCCTCTGATCTGCTCCAAGCATTTGTCTTGCTCCCATAGATGGGCGATTTGATGACAATGATGAAGTCATTCAAGAGGCGAACCATGGTTTTCAACGCAATCTGAGGGCTTTTACAATGGTGGCCTATGCAGTGTCAAGAAAGGGCGGAGAAATGTGTTGAAAACGGTGCCAATAGAGAAGTCTTTACTCTGAGAATCTTTTGCCATCTGCGGATCTCCACATGAGGATCTCTAACATTCTGGCATTCAGAGGGAATTCAAGATGACATCTAAAATGACAGTCAGAAAATTAAAGACAAAAGACATTTGAAATGCCAAATAATACTAAGAATGGAAAAGAAACCAGGAATATCGTTTTAGGGCCAGAGGTATGTTACTGCTCCAGTCAAAATAATGTCTAAATTAGCCGCCATGCACAAATTGATGACGGGATAGAAAAAAGACATTTTAGATACCGGAGAGTTGAAAAAAACCCAGTTTTGGCTGTTTAAAAAAAATATCCATCTAGTCCAGCACTCCCATCTCAAAAGCAGAACTCTTCCAATTTCATGTAAATTGGCTTTTCTAGCTGCGATCGAGGGAATGGGCGCTCAATCGTTGTGTATAGGAATTACCAGGAAAAATCAACCTTTTTTACTGAGTATTCAAAAATTAACCGACAGCCAGAATAAGACTATGACATCCAACTTGAACAACCTGTCACCCCCTCGAGTAGAATGAATATTTGCTTATTAACATTCTAATGTTCATATTGCGGGGAAAAGTAGTATAAAAAAGGAAAACTAACATAACTTGCGGCCACATCCTGAGAGGAAATGGCAGTGCATTAGCCCTCAGATCATAGAAGGAAAGGTTGAAGAAAAAGGAAGAGGGAGGACGGCAAAGGAAGTTGGTTTGACAACATCAAGGAATGGTTAGGATTGACTTTAATACAGGCAAAGCGTCTAGCTCAAAAACAGGCGGCTTGGAAGAGGAGATTAGGGGAGACGCGTGAAGAGTAGCCCAATCGTCAGTAGGTGACGGCGACCAGAAGAAGAAGAAGAAGAACATTATAATGCAATTTATAAAGTCATTATTCCTGGCGTCGTAGGAACTATTAGTCGTTGGATGCATCTACTTGAAGGTCTCTTTGAAAACCATCTACCTCAAAAAATATGGGGATTGAGTCTTCCAGAAAATAATCCGTAACGATTACTTGTTCTTTGACAAGTAGAGAGTGATTCGTGCTCTTCCATATCAAAATTAGAGATGTTACTCGGTGTGTAGGAGATATAGTCCTCGGGATCATAGGTCCGGAAACAAGGGTGAACAATAGGGTAATCGTTCAGTTGACTCTTCACGCGACATTTAGTTTCACGCTTTGTTCCGTTGTCGTCTATGGAGCCCGTACAATGATACCTGCCGGACTATGATTACTTTCACACCGGCTATATCGGGTCATGATCAATTTGTGATAACATTTTATGCTGTACCTTTGATGTCCGCGAACATCATCTGGGAATTTCCGACAATGCCTGTCATTTTGTACGATGTTTGCAAGGCGACAACGTATTTCGTAAGTATTGATAGTCAGTCAATTGGCAGGATAAAAAAACGTCATACTGGAGCCCAGTTATGAGGATAATGGAAGATGTTCTTGTGGCACCTGAGTAAATTCTTGTGGTTTCTTTACATGTTGGCACAGTCTAATACTTCTTCCTGCTATAAAGTGAGATATTCTTGTATCAGGTGGACTAACTTTTACGATTTTTTGTTGTTGACAGTTTTGCAAATTCTAAAAAGTAGTGGATAAGTTCTTGGCAAACATGGTGTGTTTGGAGTACCCAGAAAGAATCAGACGAAGAAGCAGAATCCAGAGAATCAACTACTCTTAACAGACAATTGAAGCAAAATTATATCACAATCTCAGACGCCGTAGAAGATTTATGATAGTGGAGTGGTTAGAGGCATTAAAGTGCGTTTACCAATATCCACCCCAGAGGGTGTTTGAACCATCCCATATTAATGCAATGCAATGTGCAGACACTGTTAAAATCACCGGATAACACTTCATTTTAACATTTCAACGTGTTAAATTTATTTTACCCCAAACGCAGTATAGATACGTTGCACTATGAACACTAAAAAGCATGTTAAAACAGGCGTTAGTGTTAACGATTATTAACACCTCTTAACGCGTATATGGTCCAGAAGTACCTATCATTAAACACAACACCATGCAGTTTAACATGTTTTAGTTTTAATCTTGTGCAACGCCTCTTATACCTTTGGTGTAAAATATAAAAATTAACACGTTGAAAGTGTTAAAAGCGTGTTATCCGTTACTTTTACAGTGTCTTCACTCAGTATTAGGGATAAAAAGTCTTAAGAAGTTATAAGGACCACAAAAAAATTTCATGATCCTGATCAAAATTCTGGTGGTGAGGGTAAAATGAGTGTAAAAAGTCGGGTTTTTAGGTGTTAAGAATATGTTTTTTGTGGCATCACATGACCTTTATTCGATCGAGTTCCCATAACTAGTGCATTGTGGGATGGGACCCGTACACCCTAAGTACAAATATCACATGCGCATGATGAACTATCCAGTGTGTGTGGGTGTTTGACCTATGTGTGTGGGTGGAGGGATATGCACAGATTGAATAGTGAGCTAGATGCGAGTTCTGTTTACACGTATCAAAATGACAATTTTGAGATGTTCGCATCTGGCAGCCATATGGATGCCACAATGATAATCTCAAGATGTTAACAAAAATTATTAAAAGGTTTGTTTGCACGTTATAATGGCCTCGGGTAAATTTCAATTATTTTCTTTACACTTAGTTAATACACTCATAGAGTAACTATATTTGGTGAATCTTTCTGAGAATTTAACGTTTGTGTCGGCCAATTTGGGACAACCATATTGAACCGAAGTATGGCAACCATACAAAATGCCTGATATAGATCTTAGGCAATAAAAAGTATTTAATGGGTTCTTTTTGCACTTTTTATTAATATTTTATTAACTCTTGTTTTTACTTTCCTTTTTTCGTCCTTGTCTAGTAGGTGGTTGCAAACGTCGCCAGACGGAGGTGAGTAATTTTTATCAAAGTTTTCTGCCCTCTAAATAATGTGTTTTACAAAAACCTAAGATACATTTGTAATTAATTTTATGCACAAAGACAATGGGTTATGGAATAGTCCTGGAAAATGGAGTCGCCAGAAACGAAAACTTTTTCATTGTTTTTTTAATTGAATACAATGCCTACCCATGAATCATCAGAGAGGAATACTATGTTTTTCACTGATATTCCAATTTGGATGTTCATTGTACTTAAAATTTTTTATTGGAATTAGGTCCCGCGTGTACATGACCATTAAATCGAAAAAAAAATATGGTTTTGTAACTTATTTTAAGATTCGTGTCTTTAAAATACTGCACGCGCACCGTTCCTAAGAAAGGAATACACCAGACACTAACACGTAAATATTTAAACTATGTAGCAGTGAGTCGGCGGAATGATCATCACTCACATGATGTATTCATTATTAAAATGATCTATCAAAGACACCCCAATTATATCGTTAATGAAGTGCTTGGAAGAAGAAACAAGGCAAAAAGCCACATATACAAAAAAAAAAAAAAAAAAACAAACGAGATATAAGAAGCCAACACAAAACAAACACGATACAAGAGATTGGTGTGTTGAAATGAACATGAATTAAAAAGCTTGAATCTTCCCTTAGGGACAATAGAAATTAGAACTTAAATCCAGACACATTGACGTTGTGATGATAGACCTATGCACAATGTAATTAAATGGACCGATAAGGATACAATGACCACCAAATGCCCCCCCAAACTGGCCCATTTTTATTACGTTGGGTTTGATATTGTCGGACGAATTCGACCCGCACAATGTAACAAACTCAATGAACACATTGACTATTCAGGAACGTAATAATGAAATGGTTTTTGCATTTAAGCGGACTCCGATTTCAGGGACAAATTCAAAATGCCTTTGTATTATATCAATGCACGAGTGCGCAATTAACTGTATGGAAAACCTTTTGGTGAATCACCCAAATTTGGTTGAAAATGTCAATGATACAAGAAAGTAAGCTCGTGATTCCCATGTCATTCAAAAGTGGAATAATATTCAGCAGGCACGACTTCAGGGGAATGTGTATTAGATTGACCCGGAAACACAAAACCAAAACGTTCTTGATTGACACCTATTCCCTCCCTTTTTCGTTTGGTTAAAATATCAACGGCATTTCTTATTTTGTTAAACTTGAGATGTTGTGCCTTTTAAGAGCATTCAATCAAAGATATTTAATCAGGTATTTTATTTTAAGACTTCACGTTACAAGGTGATTTAAATGAACATGCTTGAATAAACAAATTGAAGGAAGGAATGCGGAACATTAATGATAAAGTGCAGTCAGTGGATCAATCAACCAAACGATCAATAATTAGCGAAATATTTATTTCAGAATGGCATAATTTAATGTAGTGTATACAGGATGGGGGAAACGGATGACATTACTCCATGGGTGAAAATTGTCTTTCTCCTTTTTTTTCATTCCTTCTATTTTTCTTTTCTTCTTATTTTTCTTTTTCGTCTGTTCATCAAACATACTCTCACCTCTCGTTCTTCTCATTTTTTTGTTCGTTCTTATCTTACTTTTTTTCTTTGCGTCTTTCCCTTCTATTGTTCTTTTTATTGGTTGTTATTCCGTCTTCTCTTTTTTTCTTCAACGGCATCCTCCTCTTCGACTATCGTCCTCCTTTTTACTTCCATTTCATTTTCTCTTTCGGTTTTCTATTTTGGTCTGTCGCCTTTTCATCTTTCCATAGCATCACATCATCATCTAATAATCATATCTCTCATCTCATTCATCGAAGCAGCAGCAGCAGCAGCCAGCGAGCGCAGCATCATCATCATCTCATCATGTATCTCATACGTGCATCGTCTCATCATCATATCATCATCAACATCATCGCCCATCATCACCACATAACATCGTTATTGTTCATCGTCGTTCCTTACGATTATATATATAGAAAACATCTGTATAAAGTCACTGTGGTTGTGAATTATAGGTTATACAACTACTAAATATAGTGTTTGAATGAAACACATTTAACCATGTTAACTGTTAATTCGTACGTGAATTACTATTTTATAAGAGATTCCCTTTGTGTTAAAAATAGAGAAATGGCTTCTATAGAATGAAAAATTAAAAGCCCCCCCCCCAAAAAAAAATAATAATTGGTAACTTGATCCATGGGAAAATACATACTACTTTGCAATCACTGAAATCCAGAATTATAGACATGCCAAAATAAACGAGTCGCCTATGCTAATATAATTTGAGACAAAGCGAGTGCGCAGAAATTTTTATGGTGGTTCATCCTCGGACCGTAATTGAATCGTAACTCGGTAAAACTAGCTGACCAATTCAAAGGTGTTTGAAACGAAATATAAAGGGTATACAAACTATCAAAAATTGCACATTGGCGACTCATTTCTTTGATCGTTGTCACATTTATCTGCGTATTTTAACATTCAACCCGTCGAAAAAAACATGAACCAGGGAAGTAGCTGAAGTGTTTCATGTTCTGTCATTCAGTTGAAAGATATCGTAGACATAATAAGCATGTTTGCGTGCAAATATACCTATATATTATTATATAAAAATTATAAGTCTCGAGGAAAAAGATCCGTTAAAATATTTACTTTAGAGAATTAAACCCACTCGGGCACCTATTGAGCAAAACCCTGTCGCGGGCGCGTATCTTTCTCCAAATACGAACATCATTCCGTCGATTAACTATTCCAAAAGGTATTAACCTACATTTTGCGTTTCCTTTAGTTGTTATATATCGTGACAACGCTGTCAAAACGTTGACAGTTAAGAGAGAGACTCCTTTCAAAAGAAACGCAATATGTCTTTGAATCGCACTTTGCCTTTTGATTTTGTTAAAAAGTTTCCACCTATTTATGTTATTCGCCCACGTTGTTCCAAATTGGATCCACAAGTGAAATGATTTACTGCAGAGTGAACCGCGGTCGTTATTGTTGGTTGAGAGGTCCACGTGGGTACGACAGCTAAGCTGGCTAAGATGGAAATCAGCTTAACCCTTACTTGTCGCCAATCAGTTCATCATAATATTTTAACCAAATATTTGAAAATGTCAAAATCGACAGGCGTATGATTCGATTATAAATTTCCCACTTTCGCAATGATTACGCGAGTACCAACATAGATATCCTGTGAGCGAAGACAAGTATGTTATTTATTCAACATGAGATTGTGTGTTATAACTAGGGTGACACATGACATAGCTATTACATGGGTGAATCGACTGATAATTATATCGACTTTGAAATTTAAAAAATCTTACTCTCATAAACTCACATTCTGTGCGTTTAAAAGTAAGTTCATTCCCTGATGAAAAGGGCTAATTTTGCCTATCATTGCCACTTGAAATACGAACAAATTTATATAGTTGCACTAAAATTGAACTTAATGTTCACTTATATTTTGTTAATCTTCTACCAGTTCAATCATGAGGTTAACTGGTAACGATGCCGTCTCGTCCATCACAGCAGGAACTCGCGATTTTTTCACTGCATGGGCGACCCTTTTCTGGATATACCCCAGCAATGCCATAAATTCTCAAGTTTCTTTATCGGTTCAGTTTTATTAAAGGGGGATGGCACGATTTAAGGATATGAAGTTTTCATCTTGATAGGTTGGCCTTCACTCCAAAACCCCACCTGATAAGTTTCGCGCCGATATTTCAATCCCGTTTTGATACGAGAGCTAAAAAACGGATTTTCTAAGACCATAGAGTATGTGAGAATTTATATGGTCGACCACAATAGGGCACATTTTCGCTCATAACTTCCAAAACCAAACAACTTTGGCTCAAGATTTCACTAGGGAAATGAGAAAAATAGCAGCTTTCTTATGACACCAAAATGGTGACCATTCCGGTAAATTCTGGAGCTTCTGGGGACGAGGCTATTAGCCCCCCCCCCCCGATAGGGCCATGGACCTTAATTTCACATGCGAACTTTCCTGTTATGTACGTCTAAAACCAATGTTGTAAAAAAATCGAGAGAGACGATTTGATTTCCAAAAAGCACCAATTGACCGACAACACATTTCTCAGAAGGTATTCTCAAGCAATGTAAAGTGACCCCATGAGTGACCTTTATGAATGTCACACCAACGCAAGTTTGCATCCGCATCAATGGTCGTTGAAACCGTGATACACGTGCATCTTAAAAACCGTATAAGGCTACCTAACCCCAGGGTTCGTAGCCGTATACGGTAAATTAGTCCGGGAGTGTTTCGGTAGCCGTACGGGAACAAGTCAACTCGCCCAAGTACCAACTCGCCCATGTAAACAAACTGGCCCATACAAACTGGCGCTGGATTATGATCAGTTTGGGTACAAGCAAAGTGTTAAATATTTAGATATTTTTTTTAAATTCCTATAAAACACACACCCAAAAAAACTGTAAAAAGGTTAATTTTAAAAAATTAAATTTGAATTTTGGAGTTTTTATTATGCGCCATGATAAAAAAAAAACATTATTTAAAAAAATGGAATTGTTTAATTACGGGATTTACGAAAATATTCTGGCAGCCAAATTTCCAGAACTTTTGTATTTTAAATTACGGATAATCTTTAAAATACGCAATGTTTTCCGTAAATCTAAGGTGATTGTTTTACGGAAAAAGTCTGTAAATTGTGAAAACGTCTGGAAATTTCGCTCCCAAAATGGTCGGTAATTTACAGAATATTTTTAACAGTGCAGGGCCAAAAAAAGAAACCCTTGTATGTACACCATTACAACATCTGTTTAAAGAGTCATCCACAGAAAATTGGGCCCCACAAATGGCCATATAAAAACCTGTCATAAAAATTTAGTTTAAGTTTACGTTTCATCTTAGTTTCGCAGAGAACAGTATTTCCAAATGTGCTTCCTTCTATCAAAACTTTCAAATTCGTAAATTGTCCTCAATCCGGATTTTTTTACACGTTTTTATTTTATTTGTTCTGTGGACTTCGCTTTTTCGGAACAAAAAATCGTGAAAAATCACTATTGAAAAGGTTAATGAGCTGCAAAAAATTGAAAACATTAAGACCGCTTTGGGAACCTAAATGCTCTTAAAAGGAGAAATGTGTCCGACACAAATATTTTAGAATTCGCCTTGCCATAAACTAAAATCATGAAAATCATGTAAAATCGATGAAAAAATCACTTGACATTTAATACAACTGTAAACTTGTTAAAAATAGAGATGTTGGCATCCTAAAGGTTTTATAAGGGTCGAAACGGAGGTTTCAATATGTTATGTTAACATTAAACCTTATCTAAAAAATCTAATAGAATCCCTGGGGTTCTTGGATTGGGCTGGTATCCATGCTCGTCCCCCCCCAAACAAAAGTAAAGGGGACCCGCTGACAATGTGGGACTACCAATTTTAGTAGAACACTGACTTTTTTGTGGTTTATACTATTTAAAGGTGCAACGAGGAGATTTCACATATCAGGTGTCCCTCAAAAAATCGGAAAGCCTGATTTTTGCCCTGATGTAAAGATTTCCATCAAAAATTAAAAAAAAAACCATCTGAAAGGATTAAGCTGAGAAAGTTTCTTTGGTTTAAAAGTTGTGAAAGGGACATCGCCGGATAAGGAGAGAAGGAGGCCCTCTATAATCATAATTAGTTATATTTCACATCAATTTTGAGTTGGTGTTTGCCAACCACTTTATCATGTACGCAAGGTGGTTTTTATCCCAAACTACATATGGATCAAGAAAAAATGAGAAAAAGTCTGAGAAACTTACAGGGGCATGCTCTCTGGAAAAAGCAAAGCTTAGAAGCATGCCTCCATTTCAATGACCATTGATTACTTATATGAAGAAAAAGAAGATGTTTGCATTGTGCCCTTTGTATGGAGCTTGTAAGTGACGCCTCTTGATCGACCTTTGTCCTTCATAAGCTACAAAGAGGCTACTAGAGGCAAGGCCCCTTTATAACAATTCCCAAATACCTATATAGCGTATGCTGCTATAGATTTGGATTATATAACCGTATTCACACCAAGCAGACTTTGGAATTACAAAACAAGGCCATGACCGCGCATTTATATCATGAGCATGTTAACTACACGATGAGCTAATAAAATTACAATTCCTATGGCACAGTTCAACAGTTCAATAGCTTTCATCACCATTGTAAGAGCAAATACATCCCCTGTATTTGAGATGATTTATGGATAACCAGGACGGGCAGTGGCTGTTCTTCAACATGTGCTAATCCAGGCTACTGAAACAGAGCCCTTGCAGGATTAGCATGCCTTACCATATAGCGATATTGTATGGTTTGTATATGTAAAGTTGGTTGTTGTTTTTGGCATTCCATTTAGTGTCCGGCCCCCAGAAACACAAATGCAAAAAATGAGGTCTTTCCACCCAAAGAACCAGAAAACGCCATTCACATTATGTTGCTAAATAATATAGACAATCTTGCAACGCGGCATTGGGTCTTGGGTGGAAAATGCGTCAAAATATGGGGGAATTTTAATTGTCCATTAAGCCTGTATTATAAATTACAAAAAACGCACTTTTGGGGAATTAGTAAAGTGGGATTTTTGAAAACCACAAAAGGTAAAACTTTGCGCATGTCGCTTTTATTATGAAAAACGTTTCAAGTTCATACGTTTCATGAAAATATAGAGGGCGCCATTCATTCTTATCAGGCGATACTTCTAATTTGTATAGGAGCAAATACGAAATTCAGCCGATTGTTTTACATGAATATACGCAAATCAAAAATACCCTGTTTTCTCTATTTTTAAGACATTTTCTATAGCCCAAAACACAAGGTAAGAAATGTATGAGGGTCTGATCTATATGAAATTGCTCTTATGACACAATATTGGGTGCCTCAAAATCTATGTTGCACATTTAAAGGATTTCTTTTATTCATGTATGAGGAACAGATCCCGCAAGGTTATAATTTATGTAAATTGGTCACATTAGAGTATATTTCACTGAAAAACTAGTATAATTTTCACCAAAACTGGTCTCGTTAGGGTATACTGTTCAGTACCCCTGAAACCGCATTGGTACCAACAAAATTAGGTATCATCTCGCCGGGGTATCTCGCGGGCTCGTGATGTGAATTGGCTAGCCAATGCGTTGTTGTTTGCAAAAGGGCTTAATCCATTTTTGCACTTCGAGGATCCAGCGGAAAAATGATGCGTGTCAGTAAGGTGTTATAATGATTGAATATTAGTTTATTTTAGAAAACCAGTGTAAGGCAATATAAAAAAGGAAGATTTTTTTTTTTTTAATTTTTTAGGTTTTTTCTTTTTTTAATTAATTTAACTTTAATTGAAAAAGTGGATGTAAGCCCTTTTGACAAACAAACTATTTGCCCCCTTTTTTAAAAACACCTTTGTGTGATTAAAATTGATTTACTCTTTTGGCCAACTCATATTCACCTTGACTAACGTTTTAAAATCAAAACGAACTAATTGATATCAAAGGTATTTTCAAATTATGAAAATTTAAGTAAATGGGGCAAAAATGCCATTTTCTGCCTTTTTTGGCGTTTTTCGAAACAGCACTTTTGTTAATTAAATTAGTTTGGGAAAAATAGGGACCTGCGCTCCTACCACCTGCCCGTACTATTATTATCACCTCCCGTCCTTGTCCTGCCCCCTAACTCCTCCCTCTCTTCCCCCCCCACCGCACGATTCCGAATCGTCCCCGTACCACTTGTCTTTCCGTTTTCCACCTCCATTCATCACCTATTTCTTCACCTCTTGCACCACACCACCCTCGTTATAAAACAAATTTATTCTGCGTTTTTTAAAAAGTAAAGAATTTAAAGACGACCAAAAACATCAAAAAAGGAAAACAAAAATATTTTTTGGGAGTTATAGCCTTTTTACGTCAAAATGTCCGGATATTCCCAAGATTTCGAAAGGAAAAATTACGATATCTCATGAAGGAGGAGGTATGAAGTCAAACAAGACACCAAAATGGGTATTTAATGGGTATTATAACGTAATACTAATACATCAATTTTCGGTAAAATGGACGTAAGCCCTTTTGCATATCAGCTCTTCTAGGACTTTCAGTCCTGAATGGACCAGACCACTCGACCTGAATCAACTTCGTACAGGTGTTTGATCGTGATCTATCGCACCTCCTGCAATTGTTGGGAACAAATCGCAAATCGCAAATCGACGGCATCGGGTTTCCCGCAGTGATTAATAGTGGTACATCATACCCGGATGCATAAACTTTTACTTGGTCAAGCTCCTCCACATCGCTGATTTCTTCAATAGGAGAATTGCTCGCACTACACATACAGTAAACTTTCGCCGTGGCGGCGAGGCGTTAGCATTTGTATGCTCTCCAGTACCGGTTGTCCTACCTAACCCCGGTCTCTATTGCATCTGATGAACAATTCCAAAGGACGCGTTCCATATCATCTTAACTGTGGAATTAAGCATGTTTAGATTACTATCTTAGTTCTAGATCACAGTATTTCAGTCCAAATCTCATCTCTGAGTCCTCTTTAAGAGACTTTTACCAAAACGAAACGCCAACAAAGGTTGCTTTTTGGTGTGCAATCATTTTCCATATTTTATTGTATTTTATTTAACTTTTAAAATGACAGGTATATGTTCATGTGTATAAGTGCAATCCTTTATGTAATCTTGTAATGTCCACTGTAGCGCAAGGACCACAATGGAAATAAGTATGCGTTTAATGTAATCTTTTTTGTGGTTTTTTAATTCCTTGGTTTGACTTAAATAAAGTGAAATGAAAGGCGTTTTCATAATTTCAGGAAAATTTGAAACTATGAACCGTCAGGGGGCCTATAAATGCATTCATTTCGTGATTTGTCATTGTTTCGTTTCCAAAGTACTATGAGCCGATCGTAAATATTTAATGATTTTGGCCCGGTTTTGGTACGAATTGATATAGGTCTGCGTATTTTTCCCATTTTTATGTCTAATATTCTATTTTCCACTATAATTTTTGAAATAGTTCAAAAACCTATACTCCTTTCATTGTTTTCATATTGTGTCCTTTTACTCCGTTTTGGCCCTTTTAAGACCCTTTAGGTTCCCACATTCTATTGTGCAACAGTATGACTGTACGTTAATAATTTCAGTGATTTTCAGTTTCTTGGTATGTTGACCCTCCCTTAAATATGTCATGAGACTTTTAATGGCGGTGCGTGAATGAGACGAGGTTTTTTGGTCAAGCCAGTTATCGAGGGAATGTTTAAAGTCCAATGGTTTCTTCCTCTGACTTATAACGGAGGTGATAAGGTTTCCAATCCTTTGTGTCTTAGAAAATGAGCCTGAATAAACGTCTGTCCTGGTCTTTGAATCTGATACTCGATTTTCGTGGCCACTCGTCTACTCCTGGAATTTTTCGGGGTTCGAATGTATTTTGTGTGTCCATGTCCATAGTCCTTTTGATATTTTGTTCAAGCACAAGAAACAAAATACGGTGATTCTGCAGAATGTCATATGGTATAAACAAACATGAGTCTCTGGGACTGAATTTACGAGATTTTCATTTCAATGTTTAATAGAAAGAGCGCCCGTAGCCAGGAATTTTGCGGGGGGTGCGGATTTTGCCCGAAGCGGACCTTTTGCGTCCAACAAAATTGTTCGCTGGAGAAGAAAAAATTCGTCGCAGACGTTGAGAAAACACAGTATAGTAACAACATCGTAATGCGTGGTTACAGCGCTTAGTCATTCATATACCATTCACCACAACCCTTAAGACACTTTTAATTGACAACAAACGGACCGTAAACATGGCAAAGCGGACCTTCAACACAACATCATAAAGCGGACTTTTGTCATTTTTGGGGGGTTCGTCGCACCCCCTCACACCCCCACCCCCTGGCTACGGCCCTGAAACAGAGCATACCTTGAAATACTTCTCACTGAAACTAAATTGGTCTGTAAGCGTATTCAATCTTTTATGACAGGTTTTATGCAAAAACTAACTTATTTATCAATGGATAGAGTATATAAAACGAATTCTAATTCTAACAAAATTTTATTAGTTTTTTCGTTTGTTTTTGCTTTTTAAGTTTTTTTCAATGTTTAATTGAAAGAGCATACCTTGAATACTTTTCTCTACTGAAACTAAATTGTCCGTGAGTGATTTCAATTTTTATGACAGGGTTTATGCAAAAAACCTGCCTATTTTTCAATGGGAGACACCGCCACAAAATTGGCCTGACGAAGACGTTTTAACCAACTGAAAATGACCTCTGTGTTAACATTTCCATATGCTTCATCAAATCAAAACTTTCCCATAAATTATGCTGCAAACACCTCCTATCATTAGCCTAGAGTAATTTTTGAACGACACTGGAATTCAAACTGACAAAGGTTGCACAGGTTATTTGACGACGTCACAAAAAATGGATCATTATTGACATCTGAAACTGTCCAAGTATAACCCGTAGAGAACTTGTCGACTGGTACTTACTAAAATGTCATCATGGAATTCCCACTTGCGCGCGTAGTGTTCTAAACCATTATGTTAATTATAAATTTGGTCTAATTTCCAGTAAATCATAGCAGCGATGGATGAAACCAATTGTTTTTAAAAGATAATATGCGCGTATGGCTATCGCAAAACTATCGACCTCTTGCAATGATTCCGTTTTAAATAGTAGGTTTGATTTCCGGTTTTTGACTTATCTCGTGACATCGTGTCTCTGTGATTTCTCAATTTCAAGATGATATACACTAAATTGGATCTTAGGAACAATGATTTTAGGGAATGGTTTTATTGGACATTAAAGAAAATTGTACTTGAAAATGTGGCAATATTTTTTAGAAATGCGAAAAAAGAGCTTGGTCTATTTTAATTAAAGCTGACTCCGAGATTCCAGATGAGGTGAATATTTTTGTAAAGATTCCATTGAAATCGGTGGTTGTTTGAGTATTAATTATTTATACACATACAATCTGCCAAGCTTAAAGTTGTAAACATCGATCACTTTCTATCTAAGTCTCTTTAAAGTGGTCCGAATGAGCAAAGTAATGTATTTGGTGATAATTCATAACCCCCGTTTTTTCCATCGAAGATGGTTTATAAAATCGGAGTACATAAAGGCCACAACATTGCAAGTTACCCTATCAATATGTGCAGCAATCAAATGATGGCAGAATATCACCTTCAACCAGAGTTGTGGGTGGCTTTCTCATGTAGCAGTGCAAGTCCTCGGTTCCCATTATTTTAAGAATTAAGACATGGTATATGCCTACTAGGAAATTCATTTACATTTCTTAGCAGAGCTAGAACACAAAAATTTTTTAATTGGATGACAGCCCCCCCCTCACAGTGGATAACTTATCAGTTCATTGACATGTATGGATGATCTGACCCACAGTCTTGAGAGTACCATTAGTGTACATTGCCCATAACACCAGCGTTCATTTAAAACCTGTTTCCTGTAATTTTGAAGTTTGTAATCTCGGTGTAATGGGTTATTTTTGATTGAAAAACTAACCACAAGTGTTTCCCATGCTTGAACAGTTCAAACAAGGAAACTAAGTTGTAGGCTATGGAAATCCTTGTGACAACTGTAGTTGACTGAAATACTTGTTCACTTACTCTTTTAACAAGAAATAAGCCATCTCAGACTGTATAAATTAAACGAAATGAAATACTAACACTTTCATAAGCTATTTTGTGAATGAATGATGAACAGGGGACAGGCTTATTTCTTGGAAATGGGGCAAATTGGCCAAGTACAGTGTGAAAGTGCCCAGGGGGCACTCACCTATGAAATAGATATGGGTGTAAAGCTGGCTTTTCCAAACCCCAGGTAGCTCCAGTTGCATTTGGTGACAGGGACTGCAAATGCAAAAAAAATAGGGGTTTTGGGGGTATTTCAAAATTAAAAGGTTGATGCCTGAGTATGGTTGATGCCTGACATATATTATCTGGGTTTAATAAAAATCTCTCCAATACGAAAGAGGTTTCCCTTGATCTCAAGTAATTTACACTAACATATTAAGTACTAACATCCTCGCTAAGCGATGGTTGTCTTTTTAAAAGACTATTCTTGTTTAATCTTATACAGCTTTTCTAAATAAGAATAGGGAGTGTTTTGCCCCAAGCTAATATACCATATGTAATGTATGGGGAAATAGATGCACAGTCAATACTATATAAGACACGCTTGGAATAAATATTTCAATTTGTTAAAGGTGCAACGAGAGATTTCACATGACAGGGTGCTCCATAAAAAACTGTGAAAAAATCTCATTTTTGCACTAATTTAAGCTTTCTATCAGAAATGTCCCCATGTGAAAGGATTAAACTGAAAAATATTTCTTTGGTACAAAAATTGTGCAATTCTAATTTGTATAGGAGCAAATACAAAATTCAGCCCAATGTTTTATATTGAAATTAAGGAAATGAAAATCACATTTTGTTTTCACTTTCAAGGCTTTCGGTAACCCAAAGACACAAGGTAAGAAAACTATTGGGGGTCTTATCTATATGAAATCACCATGTGACAACAATATATATGGGTGCCCCAAAATCTCTCGTTGCACCTTTAAGTATACCCCACATTACCGGATCTTGTAATTGACACATTCTTTTTGGCATTTCCATGATGAGTTATCATCAATAATTGCACATAAAAACTTCGTATGGTTGACCCTATTTTTTTTGTTCCTTCTAATACAACATCAATAGAATTCTCCAAAGTTCATTGTTTTTTAGGAGTACCCATGATCATATAATGGGTTTTACTAGCTTAACCGATAACTTATTAGCTTTGGAGCCCTGTCATCACTTTTTGTAATTCTCTATTTATTAATTCTATTTTATTGACAAAAAAAAAAAAAAAAAAAAAAAAAAAAAAAAAAAAAAAAAAAAAAAAAAAAAAAAAAAAAAAAAAAAAAAAAAAAAAAAAAAAATTCGTCTGAATAGATGTAACGTCGTATCGTCGGCAAATTAAGTAAAGGTAAGAATAGATGGTGCAGATCAGCTGATACTCAATATTTGACCTCTGATTGTCTATAAAAATAAAAAGGAAACCATATAAGCATTTCCGAATTGTCAATAACAAAACATGATAAAGGTAATTGAAACAACTGAAGTTAGAAATAATTAAAACAATATCATCACCCGGATGGAATTTTAAATCCAAATTACGAAGTGGGACCCCTTAAAATCTCCTTAAGTAGATATCCTGATCAGCTACAGACTTGGATTTATGTTAGCTAAAAGAACTTTCTGATTGTGTATGTATGTGTGTGTTTGGCATTTGTATGAGTGTAGTGGGTATAGTATGTGCGAGTTGGTGTAAGTGTGTCATATATGTGTATGATTCGTTGTGTATTAATGGACATATTAATGACATTTGTATACGACTTTATGTATGCTGTTTTTGTATTTATTATCCTATTTGTGGGTGACCTGATCAATAAACAGATCTTTTTGGTCCTACTGAACTGTAAACTGCAAAATAAAAAATGTACTGATTGTCTTGATATTAATCCTAGCATCTAATTTATTTTCGGTATCTGTATACAATTTCTTAGTTGTTAATTTAAACTTATTGAGATTTGACATTTTAGGCGTAATGTTGATTTTTGTCTTCACATGACATCAGCAACAACTTGCGATATTTTTTTTAGGATTTTTGTAGGTATTTTATATTCTTCATACCAGTCGTTGATGCATTAAAAATCGGGTTTTTTTACCAAAGGCATAAAAGCAGTGCGACAGATATTTAATCAAATGATGGATAAAAATATATGAACAAATCAAAAAACTAACAAAACAACAAAATAATGAGTTTTTTAATTATTTTAATGTTGCTACCAAGTCGCACCGAATCGGGTTGGGCAAGCTTTCACGAGCCACCAAAAATATATCGGACAGCGGAAGCGCGTATTATCATTGTCCAATTTGACGATCCCCTCTGCCCTCCCCAGATCCTTTGTAGCCGACTTACTAAACTTTCACCAACTTTTCGGGTATAGGTAAGGAGAGTAAAAGTGAAGTTTTGTGTGACCACATTTTTATTTTCATTTATTTATATTTGTGTGCTCTAAAATGTCGACTTTCTTGGGATAAATTGTATATTTAAACATTGATTTAAAAAATAGTGGTATTCATATGAATATATTACCACTTCATATTGAAAGTTTAGTTTGCTTAACCAACTGAAAGAAGATTACACGGCCGCCCCACCATTGAATAAACATATCATCAAGTGTTCCAACTTGGAACATTGTTCCTTTGTGTCAAACCTTTTGAAACTCAGATGTATATTTCAAAGTATACACCAGCTATTCCCATTTCATCTACAGCTGATTCTAGGTACTTCATGCATAAACCGTTATCATTTTTTCCAGAACAATAAAGGTTAAAATTGCATAGTTATTAATCTATTTCTTACCAACTAGCATAACACATTGATGAACACATTATAAGGAATAGCAGTGTTTACAAAATGTGTAATCGGCTTGAAATTGTGCCACTAGCAACTTCCTGTTTTATAGGAATAATCCCTATTTTGACTTTCCCAATGCAAAAAATAGGGAATCCCTGATCTGAAATTTCACAACAAAATCTTGCAATAATTGCCATAAAAAGTCATGCATAATTTTTTTGGCTCCTTGAAGCTTTCCGGAGCAGCTTGGAAAACACTAAAAACCCATATATTTTACGTGAGAGAACTCTACCCATAGCATGACTCCACTAGAGGCCCCTAAAATTTGCTGGATCAGCCAGAAAATCAACCCACCATACCCGTGGCTTTCGTGGTGGGTGTTTCAAAACACCTCATCAACAAATTCGCGAAAGACTTATTGCGACACATACCATTCTGATATTGGGTTCTCATGTTGGCAGGTTATGCTTGTGAACACAGTGGTTCTTTGGTTTTTTTTCAACATTAGCTACCTTTACTGTGAAACGCCCAAATTATCAAATTATGCGCAATGATCGTACATTTCACTATTCCAAATTCGCCAAAACAAATGTAATTACGACTTGTCGTCATTCACATAACGGTTTGTCCAAAAACTAAAAACAACCTTTGACCAACGTTCTCCTATAGGGGTATTACCAACCACATTCAAGTAAAAATTTAGGAAATCTTGATCCTCAAACATCTCCTTGTCCCTTTCATTTCAAGATTTTATAGCGATATGTTGACCCTATGTTATAATTAGACCCTCAAAATGATTCTTTTAAAAAACCTGTGTGCTACAATTATTATTTTTCATTTAGAATTAGGCTATGTAACAATTATCGAGACGGAAAATTAATGTTTATAGAATTAAAAATATAATAGTATCTCGATCGTGACCCTGATGTGATTGGTCGTCTGTGAGTATAAAAAAAGCTACATTGATGTAACGCATTTCCGGCTTCCGGTATATTTAGCAACGCACTCCGCTCGATCATCTTTGTTCTCTTGTGGACCCATGAATCGGCCAGAACCAGAATCGCCGGTTAAAGAGCGCCAAATGCACAAAAATGGGATATAATTTAAGAATATATATCAATTTAATTTTGGACGACCATACACTTCCGTTTCATGTGTCGTCGGGGAAGCAAAAAGACACCTTTTTCTTAAAAACGTCCCCCAGATTTGTCAAACATCAAGAAAAAAAAAGTCAAAAACAATGTTATCAAGGGTGTTCGAAGGGCGCAAAAACACTAAATCACTCCACGTTTGTGTGGGACATGGTAGGTTAGTTCGGGAAAATGACCAAAATGGTTGAGATAGCATATTTTGCAAGTCCTTGGGGAATCGGTTCATAGTGAGGGTGCCCTATATTATAATGAAAGTAAATGTTTATATGCTTGACCATCGCTTGAGATTATCATAAAATGGGGAAATTCGATTCGGTGTAGATACTAGGCCCTAGGACGTCCGGCCTGGTCGTCGAAAGCAGGCTATGAGGCGTGTACAAGCTCGGCTCCAAAATAGTGTGGCGTGGTCATATGCCCTTTTATAAAATATCTACCTAGAGTGAATCAAAACTTTAAACTGAGTCGATGAAGTTTTAGTTGGGATCTATAGGGAAATGAATTCATAATATTCAAAATATTGTCCCGGTGTGCAACGCGGGTGCCAAACGCGGGCGCGATGTGAGTATTCTTTTACGTGTATTTCAATGAGCGATTCTAGTGGTTTCCTTCTTTTGTGCGCCCTAGTGAGGTATATACAGTTCAGCTAGCAGTTTCATGGCCCCTCCCTATAATATAGAACCCACAGTTACCCAGGAGTGCAGTGGGTTTGGGGTGTATAATAATTTATAATAGGGCTGTTTGATATTAGAGTGTATCGCTGGATGCTACAGAGATGCCATAGCTCCTGTAGCCATGGCCGGTATGTTCAAGGGTATTATGTTTGATAGAGATACTTTTGCAGGGAACAAGTTTTACTGGAGTTTGTATTGTACATTCACCTAACAAAACCAATTAAAAGCACAGCTGAAATTCATTCAACCTGAATTGGATGAAACAAAGTTGAGGGTGTTAAATTCGGAACCCAATGTTATTGCATGCAAGGTAAAGTTTTGCAAATTCATGCGTGACATGTTTTTGACACCGCTACTATTTTACTGTTTCATGGCTATCACTAAGGACCGCATGATTGGCATTTATTGAATTTTGAACATGTTGGAAAAACAAATTAATGATCATAGCTCTACCCCGATGCTTGGTAAGTACGTCATTGAACAAGCACCACCACGATGAACTTGAACTGCCAGTGAAAATATTATACTATTTATTAATCTTTCACTGGATACCGCATGGCCAGAGCACCGAATAGTGTTGAAAAAAACAACCACTGTGCGGCGTGGCACGCGATTAGTAACCGGCGACCTTCGTTCCATTACATGCAAGAAGATCAACCGATGAGTACTCACGCAGGTTTCGGTAGACGAGCGATAGATATCACTCTAGAGGTGTGTAGGTTTCGAAAAAGGTCCCCCCGCCGTCTTTACTCCTACGCCATTTCACAAATGATTGAAATAGTTTTACTACAGTATAGTCTTCACATCTGATCGATTACGCTGTTCCCCCGTGACAACGGAGATACAGAATGCCTATGCTGCTTTGCGTATTGTAGTTATAAACGGTTAAACGAGATGAATAGTTTGGTTGCACGTGCAGGTACCAGGTCACGGTGTCACGTTATCAGGTATCAATTTGCTATTCGGGGGCGACCGATATGTATAAATCCGACTATGTTCAATCAAGGTCTGTACATATGGCCCCTCGCCCAGAGTGATATTATTTTTTTCCAAAAGACACGGTTTTTTTTTTTGATTTTTATGTCCTAAACAGTACCAAAATTTACTTTTCCCTACTGATTCAAAAACCGACGTACGATGACGATAATCGGTTGTTTTTCCAATGTAGGGATACGTACGCATTTTTACCTGAATGGGTCCACCGAGCAAAATAATTAAACCAATCAATGCCGTGGACGTCATCACATCTTGATTTTTTTCCAAAAATTGGCTGTTTATTCCATAACTAAATTCCTTTAAGATCACAATAGTGAATATTGTTCTTAATAATTAATATTCAATTGTCCCCGCATGACTGTGAAAAAGATGGGTCCAGAAAGTCTACCAAACTGAAAACAAAGTCAGCCGGCTAAAATACCTTACCCGTGGACTGTAATGAGCAGACGGATCCCCGTTTTAGTTAATAGGAGGCTTACAGCCACTTGCGCGCGGCCTGCGGGGGTATGCGTCAAGCAGTGAGGCAGAGATTTACTTCTCCTGGGGAAAGAAGAGCTTTGACGACAATAACCAGATATTATCCTCCGTAGGAGAAAGTAAAAAAACATGATTAAAAAAAAAAAAAAAAAAATTTTATTATAATGGTTATTACATTTTTCCTTCTCTTTATACAACATACATACATAACAAGATGATATAGCGCTATTTATAAAATATCTAGGCGGCTTGATTAACAACCAATATCTAGGCGCTTTTTATAAAATATCGAGGCGCTTTTATCATTTCTTAAAAATCCCCCTTACATTTTCTACACCTTTTAGCTATCAAACATACTGTGCAGGGGCTCACTTTTTACGTATCTTACTCCATATTGTGGTCAGCATATGTTTCATTTTACTGAAATTCCAGACATGTGTGAGTTTTCGTGTTTGTGAGTGAGCTGGTTGGAGTGGTGTTGTTGTGGAAGTTTGTGGTTTAGTGTTCTTGAAGTCTTTGTCCCGTGTCTTGTTTTTCGTTGTTTTAAAAAAAATAAAAAAAATAAAAAGCTTTTTTTCGGAAAGCTATGAGGGAAATAAAAGCCTTTTGCCTGGTAAATAAAGACCCCAAAAAAATATTGTTTTTTTGTTTCTTTGTCATATTTTAAAAAACATTAGCGCAACCTTAGAAGAAATTGGAGAGCATTGAATCAAAAATAAAGAAAAAAAAACCATCGGTCCTCGAGCCCGGTCCTCTCGTAACTATACTTTGTCTTGTCTGAAAGTAGACAGTGGGCGACGCAGCGCGTCCATAAAAAGTGCGCCTTTCAGTTGCAGTGAGCTTGTGCTTTGACTACGAGCGCGGCTGAAAGTCGGTTCAATGTACTCGCCCGCGCGTCGCTACTTCATACGAGCTGGACAGAGTATAGAATGAGATTTACCACATGGACATGAGGACTGTGTTTACCGTGGATACCAGAGGGGAAGAAAACGCAGCATTATTGTATTTCAGTCTTTAGTTTAGAGTCTCAAGCTGAGCCCGTAAATTTAAATTTTTGGGGATAAGGTTCAAACTTATTGTATTTTTCCCAATTTTCTTGAATTATAGGTTTTCAATCCTGAAATTTTGATGTGATAGGCCTAATTGGTAAATCAACCAGTCACTTCATGTGATTTTAAAAAAGAAATTTTTCTAGGGGCGGGGGGGTATATTCCATGTAAAAAGGCAATTTTAAAAAGGCCCCTCCACATTGTGATGAGGCTGAAGTTACGTACATGCATGGTAATATAAATTTCGTTGAATTGAAAAAAGCCATGTAGTAAAAAATAAAAAACTGGGGGGGGGGCCTCCTAAATGCTTCAGGGCCACTGTACCGAAAAACTAAACCGTAATTTTAAGGGGCCAGACAAGCAACCACATTAACAAATAAATAAATTAGTAAAAACATCAGTAATCCTGGATTAGTGATACAAGCTGGTGCACACAAATGCTTGCCTTGCTAAATTTAGGCACTGGCCTCATTAGGTTTAGCCAATTCTAAATTGGAAGTAGGGCCTACTGATCAAAATGCGATCTTTCTAGGTCTTGAGTCAGGCCACTACTTTTTGCTTTCAACGAAACCTGGACCCGAGTCACATTTTTTTGTCATGATAACTAGCAGACCGGCCAAATGTTCAAATTTTAAATACTAGGGGGAGGTGTTGTACAATGTCAGAGCTGCGGGCAGCTGCTACAGCCTAAAATAGAATATGAATAGATGCCTAAAATCATTAAACCATACGTAGCTAACATTGGGTAGATTAACGATTTATAGGTTTAAGCCTAGGCTAACTTACGCTAGCATGCATAGCCTTAGGGCATGTCATAGGGCTAGCCAGGCTAGCTTGTTTATTAGGCTCTATGCCATCATCCAAGTACGGCGTTTGTAAAACCGGACTCAGCCTCCTAAATCGCTTACTTAGCTTAATTCTCCCTACCATCAATTTAGGGAATTGCTTCACTGGCGCGAAAACGGGACTCCCTAGGTAAGTAGAAATAATCCTCCGATACAAGCAGAGTCAGACACTGATGCTGTAGAGATCAGTGGACGCAGGAATCACTGTGTGGTGCAGAATATGAATACTGCACAGATTTACACATGGCTGAATTGTGTTGTATTTTTATTATTGATAAAAAGTGTTTTTTTTTTTTTTTTTTTTAAATAAACCAAAAGATAAAAGATCGGCAAGTGAGCTCAGACCATGTATGAGACGAGAATCTAATTAGTTGATGATGAGTCTGATCAGTCTCAACTCTTCACCAATTTCCACTCAGTTGCAAAATTGGTGGCCACCCGTGGCGTAAATTGACCCCCTAACTCCAATGCGGACGAAGTGTTAACGGCTCGAAGCCGGCAATAAAGCCCGGGTACAGACTATATGATGTGAATGGTATATTGGTTAACTGTCGAACTATGACATCAATGGTGTGGCGAATGGCGAAAACAAGACTATCTGTCATATGTTTCATTTTACTGAACTTCCAGAAATGTGTGATGTTTCTTGTTTTGTGAGTTGAGCTGAGTTGAGTGGTGTATGTGGGCAAGTTGTGGTTTGAGGTGTCTTGGAAGTTCTTGTCCTGTGTCTTGTTTTCGTTGTTTTTTTTGTCTATGTGGATAAAAGTTTTGTGGAAAGCCTATGATGGAAATTAAAAGGCTTTTGCTGGTAAAATAAAGAAAAAATATGTTTTTTTGTTCTTTGTTTCATAATTTTAAACAAACATTAGAGCAACTTAGAGAAATTGGAGAGCATTGAATAAAATTAAAGACAAAAAAATTTTATATTTTGGGCACATTTCAACCCCTCAAGGTATACTGTCTTGTCTGAAGTCTGAAGTGGCGACGCGCGCGTACACACCAGTGGCTTTCTATTGCAGTGCGCTTGTGCTGTACCTACGCGCGCGCTGAACGTCGGTTCATGACACGCCCGCGTCGCTAATTCATACTTCGGCTGGACAAAGTATAGGCATGAGATTTACCACTGCACCACAGATTACTGTGTTTAGCTGGATACACGAGAAACGAGAGTATTGTATTCAGTCTTGTTTGAGGTCTCAGCGGCCTTCATTTAATTTTGGGATAAGGTCAAAACTATTGTATTTTTCAATTTTCTTGAATTAATATGTTTCAATTGAAATTTTGATGTGATAGGACTATTGTAAATCAAACACAGTCAACTTTCATGTGATTTTAAACGATTTCTAGGGGGTTTCCATGTAAAATTGATTAAAAAAAGGCCTCACCTTTTTTGATGAGGATGAAGTCTATACAGCCTGGTCATATAAAATTTTCGGTGAACAGCATTAGTTTAAAAATAAAAACTGCCTCCCTACTTTTCAGAGGCCACTGCTCCGGAAAAACTAAAACTTAATTTTTAAGGGGCCATACAAGCAACACAGTAACAAAATAAATTAAAATTAGGAAATAACATCAGTAACATCCTGGGATCGTGATACAAAGCTGTTCACACAAAATGCTGCCTGCTAAACTTTTTTTTAGGCACGGCTATAGGTTAGCCATATAAATTGGGAAGTAGGCCTACTGATCAAAATGGACTTTTCGTAGAGTCTTGAGTCAGGCCAATACTTTTTTGCTTCACGAAACTTGACCCGAGTCACATTTTTGTCATGAAACTATCAGACCGACAAAATGTTCAAATTTTAATACTAGGTTGGAGACTGTACATGTAAGAGCTGCAGCAGCTGCTACAGCCTAAAATAGAATAGGAACTAGATGTAAATCAGTAACCATACTTGCTTACCCCCCCACATTGGGTAGTAACGATTCGGTCGAAGCCTAGGCCTAACTTCGACTCGGCTGAACCCCCTAGCTTAGGCATGTATGCCGACACACGCCCAGGCTAGCTTATTTATTATGCTCTATGCAATCATGCCAAGTACGGCGTATGTAAAACACGGAATCGCCTAAGTCGCTTACTTCGCTTAATGCTCCCTACCCTCCATTTATGAATTGCTTCACTGGCGCGAAAACAGGACTCCCTAGGGTTTTAAGTAACAAAAATAATCCTACGATACACGCAGCTCAGGCACTGATGTGTAGAGATCAGTGACGCAGGATCACTGTGTGGTGCCGAATATGAATACTGCACAGATTTTCACATGCGGAATTGTGTATTTTATTATGATAAAAGTGATTTTAGTACTTCTACATAAATCAACAAAAGATAAAAATAAGATAGGGCAGTGAGCTCAGGACCCATTTAATGAGACCGGGAATCTAATTAGTCTTATGACTGCGTCTGATCGTCTCAGCTCGGTCTTCACCATTTCCACTCAGTTGCAAAAGTGTTGGCCACCCGTGACGTCAATTGACCCCCTAACTCAACGACGGAAGGAGTCACATGTCAAGGAATAACGCCTAGGCTATGCGCTAGATAAAGGGCTAAATCCCGGCTGAATTTCACATCGTACCATTGACAATTCAAATAATCAAAACTACAATTTCCTCAAGTATTACCTTACCCGCGGCCGGGCCGCGAGGCGTATTTTAAAAAATCCTCCTTGGTAGTCCCTTTTGAAAGGAGGGATATCACTCACTCAGGCAGTTGATTCAAGACATTACATTATTTGGCAGTTATGTCCCGGGTTGATGTAATCTCGTAGTTCATTCGATGTGTGAGAACATTTCCCCCTTCATTGAAAATAAATAAACAAATATGATATCCAGTGTGGAGCTATCTGAAACAGATTACCGTGATATAAATTTGTCAATCGATCGTTGTTTTTTTAAAGACACTCTGTAGCTACTAGTATGTTCCCAATGACGTAAATAAAATGTTCCTATCTTACGGTGGACCTTGTGAAGGCGGAATGTTTATTTTGTTACACATTTTGCACATTCGAAACAAAGGCATGTGTTATCACACGGCAATGCATACAAATAACACCCATAAAGGATAAGAATACGATAAATAAAAGCAATTTAAGCAAATACACAATTAGTCCTATATAATAAATAAATTCCCCCTTTAAATCACAAACAAAACCAAATGGCGGGGAGGCGCTCTTCAAAATGGCACGCTACAATCCCTCTGGAGGGACTCCAAAGCCCGTTTTGAATCGGGTATACCGGTTAGTCCTATAAGAGCTTCGCTCAATCACGCTCGCCTTATCATTATACTTAGGACTTATTTTCAAAATGACCGGACTAGAAGTTGTCACCGGATGACAACGATATCAAGCAATAATCTCAAGATCTAGTGCATAATTCTTACTTTTCGCCATGCGCCACCGAAAATCCGTTCTTTAAATATGTCCCTTCTCCGTTTACACAAGAGCGCATATTTTACCGATTACATTTGCTTTTTATCAACCCCTATTACGCCCTACTTATTACATTAAAAACATGATAATATTGGATATATTAAAGGTTCCAAGAGTTCTCTCGAAGCATGTCCGCATATTCAGCCAGATACGTTACCATAATTGAATGGATACAAAATTGCTAAAATAACGGAAGAACAATGTTCAAATAATGATGATCAAATCGAGCAATGTCAATGTGATATTTTACTGTTTTTGCATCCATCTGGTTGCAAAGTAACAATTTTCCAGCCTAGTCTGAAAAAAAAATCCATCAGTTACGTTTCTACGCGCCAGAGACGTTCCCTCCCTCTTGCAAAACCCGTGATTCATAAAGTCGAATACCACACAATGCCTTTTAGTATGAAGGTAATACCCAGGGGGTGAAGCCCCATTCAAAACAAAACCATTCCGTCCGTGCTTGTCGCTGACATTTTGAATATTGCACGGATAATTATTAGTTTGGGTGCTTGTATACACCATATGTCAATTCGATAAAACAATCCGGCAAACTATCAGTTGTGTATGTTGTGTGCTATTGGGTGGTTAATTTTGTCCAACCCATGGCCACACCAACGATGAAATGACACGTCAGTCGTCTTGATTAAATAAACCCCTCAATGAATACATCTTTTCACCTAGCGCGCCTAATCACCTAAGCGAGTGAGTACCTGAGCACAATGCTCCCAGGTACACCTATTATTACACCTGCCACCTCTAACCATACATCAATTTGTATCACTACCGATTAGTTTAGTGTATATGCAAAGCATCACCCCACAGTATGTGGAAGAAGCGGGGCAGCCATTGCTTCTATTTGTTTGGTACTCTATGTTTTCTTTGTGTCGGCAAAACATGCGATTCGATGAATTTCTAAAGCTGACGTAACGTTTTTGCCTCTCTATCTAAGAGAACCTCTTTGTAATACCTATAGGTATAAAGACTAAGTCGGTGAAGCACGTACGTTCATCAATAAACAGCATGACTAAGAAAAGGCCGGCCAGATAAGGTTTACCATATGCGTTACTTCAGTGTTAACAGTTAATCTATTATAGACCGTATTCATAGCCAGCCATGTTGGTGGAACAAGTTAGACGCATCCAGTACTACAATACATTCACCTGTTATTATCCCTGTGCAACGTTAAACATGAATCGATCGACAGCTTAATGTATTGTTAGTCCTGGAATGTATGCATCTTGTCCACCAACATGTCCGGTGGCTTACGTCATATTGACGGTGTATACTAAAAATTCGGCAATTAGTTTCAGATCACCCATAGGTCGCGGTATTAGGATCGGCATGTCCAGGGGGGTGCAAGCTGAAAAATTTTCAAATTTTTAGTTTACATTATCTTTTAACCAAGTGCACATCAAAAACCCAGAGACAGAGCGGAGACTGGAGGACAGTCTAATCCTTACCGCGGAGCATGAGTTGTCAGAGCCTTCTTGTTTGTATCATTCTGAACTCATGCTTGACGCCTTCTAGAATGAGTCTCTCATTGTCATCCAGCCTGCTACGAAATGATCACAGGCTCGGAATCATTTGTGGCCTTAAAGAGACAATGAAGGAAAGTCAGGTGCATTTTCCAGAAAGAAGCGCCCTAATTTTTTTCGAAACCAGGTTTTTTTTTGGTCATAGTTGGAAATGCTTAAAAAATGGATTAGATCACACATGAAGTGAATAAGTCGAATATGCCATGCTTTATGTAATAAGATGATGATTTAGTAATTTCTGTCGTTAACTACAGAAATCAAAGCGGTTTCCTATAGGGACAATGTAGGAGCGGTCATTATTGTATGCCGGGTGGGGGGGGAATGGAGGATTTCACGTTTTTTCTGGCAAAAATTTTCTCGTCGCCCCCCCCTCGCTTCCGGTTCAAAAATTTCATTTCACGTTCCCCACCTTGAGCATGCTGATTTTCCCCAGTTACAAGTTCATGTTCCCCCTCTCGCGTTGATGAAAAATTTCACTTTCCCCCCTCTCTCTTACAAATTTTTTTCGGGTCCCCCTCAAAATCCTCCATTTCCCCCCGGCGTAAATATGACCCCTCCCTTATGTAGGCAATTTTATGGTTTCCCCATGCACTCCCCCGAAAAAAAAAATCAATTCAAAAATGATTTTAGATTCTCTACGATATCTACTTAAAGAATTTTAAAGAATTTTGATGTTACCAAATCAAATATTGTCACAACCGGTGTCCGTTCATCAGTCATATAAAGGGTTCATTTATTTTGAAAGGTACCTCAAATGATTGGTCTCATCATAATGATCAGACAAGAAACTATAAACTTTGACCAATTTGTAATGTTTAGCTTATACCGAAGATATGGTTGAAAATATGATAAAGGTCATTGCACTTTTTATTCGTCATTTTCACCGGTGTGAAAGCAAGAATATAGTCCGGGAGCCAAAGTCCGGGGCTTCACAGACTATAACGGAATAAGCGTGTGAAACGAATGTTGCGTAAAGAGTCAACTGACTCGATTGCCTATTGTTCACCTCATTGTTCCCGGACTATGAAGTACCGACGCCGACCAATGGTTACTTCTACACCGGGGCCAACCTTTCAAACGCAGGAGCTTGCAAATTGTGGTGTCAAATTGTGTATGAAGCATGAGTCAATCAGAAAAGTACAGTTTGCACTATCTATGATGTTTAGTTTAGTGATAAAATTCGTGTAAAGTTACCTCTTATCAATTTTGTATTGTTTTTGTATGGGACTTAGGGACTACTCGTCTCTTTCCTGACAATAATCCAAAACAACGGATCAGAAATCGTGGAAACTGTGTTCAAAAAAGGCTTTGCGGGTTTCTTTCGGGCTTTGTTTGTTCAATATACCTTCGAAACGTTCTCGGTAGGTGGTCTACAACCATCAATTGAATTTGAGAGAAATTTGGTATCTCAGAAAATATCGTCCTGTTCCTTTAAACGATCTTTTCGATCCTAACAACCACCCATTTCACAAAACCTTTCCTTTCTCTAATCTGCCCGCTTCTGCGCATTAAAACATCCTGCTAGACAATTCAGCAATCCGGATTCTAGATAAACTATACATAAAATGCTCTTTTCTACCACAATCGAATGTGTTTACGCAAACCACTCAATAGTGCGCTGAATGGCCGTATTCACCTCTTCTAGCTGTGTGTTTGGTCACTTGCTTGCTATTCTTGGAGTTGTCAATTTCATTTCGTTCGATGATACATATCATATTATCCCCACCTTTGTGGCCCAGGGGCGCCCAGGTTAAAATCAATAGGAGGGGCAAAAACATCATAGAGTGGGGCGAAACAGTATAAAATGAACCATTTTGGTTAAAACCCCCTATGGTTTTGAATACCATTTTTAAAATCCCTGGCGCCGCCCCTGTTTGTGGCCTGGTAGTACTTACTGACCTGATGTAGTGCGAATCCAGTGCTGATAGGCTCCATTGCACTCTAATATACGCAGTAAGACTACTCCGTTAGGACCAGCACGGGGCTTTGCAACCTCATGAAGATTTCCTTCCTCCATGGTCTTGTATACTACATACCACATGGATTACACCTGGTGTGTTGTTCCTTGCAGCAGATATGGCTCCTATTTCTAGTATTATGCTTACTCCCCGGCTGAGGTCATCAATATTGGTAAGATAGTCGAACCATGCAAGTACGTGTGAAATGCCCCCAACTGAACTGAAAATAATCAGCCCTAATCCAGCAATGCACTTGTGATACAACCTAGATCATTTTGAGCTTCACTGTAATAGAGGAGCATGAAGGCACGAAGCTGCAAGACGAGCAATGATCATGAAGGCATCCAGAATAGACGGTGCGGCTTGTCCCGTTTCATCACAGCATTTCGATCCTGTCCTTGACTCCATGAAGTCGACAAGATCCAGGTCACTTTCTCCGTATTACATACAAAGCTTGCCAGGCATCCAAAAATCATCTGCAGTTTGTTGGAGCTGAGCAGAAAATTCCCTCCCTATTAGCGATGTTGCAGACAGAAAAGTCTTTCTTAATCTTCACCAACTACTTTTGCAGCCGAACTAAGAACTGTGTAGGCTTTGCACATTAAAGGAGACGTACGACGAATAACCCTTATACAATTACCATCCATAAAATAATTATTGAACACATATCGAGTGGGTTTCATGGAACACGGAATTATCTAACCATAAAATGACTAAAACATTTTGTCTGACCATGCGCTATTTAAATTTCGCGCTAGTGTATATGGGATAATGTATACGTGTTATGCGATACCTATGCGAACAGTAGTGCCTACACCAACACACGTGACATGCAATCAATGTGTATTTACTATGGCTGTGTGACGCAAACGTGGCCGACCGTACGCAGCACGTAGACATAGCGCTAATTTTAATAGCACATGGTCATAATGACGCTAGAATGGTTTTAATTCATTGTTAGGTTAATATAATTCTGTTTCTTCGCTGAACCACTCGATATTGGTCATAATTATTTACAGAGTATATTGTATAATATTATTCGTTTGTACAGTTCTCCGTTAAGTAGAACGTTTCAGGCATCAGATTGACGTCAATGAGGATTTCAGAGTAGCCTGAACTGCAATCTTATGTCCTATTATATTCACGTCAAGTGGTTCATTATGGTATGAAAGTTTCCATGAGGACGATGTAATCTGTAGGATCATGCTTTCCCATCACTACCTAAACCACCACCAAGGTCCAAGGTATAATTGGTACAGCTGGCTGTCCCACCTCCCGGTTGCAATTCTCACAGACAACATCCTTTTCACATGACTGCACCTCTCAGAATGATTTAACTTTGCCAAGCGGTTTGAAACACCGAGCGAACTTTGCATTGCTTGGTATGCTGGCACGCTTGATCTGCCTGTGCTGCATGCACAGACAAATTCCCACCGCAAGGGGCGTAAACTATACCTGACCGGGGCAGACTCAAGAATGTTTCCCCGTGATTTCCAGCTTGGGGGAATGTATTCAAGTGGCGATGCGTCTTGGCCACGAAATCCTACACCCTACACTGGTGGGGGTCAAGGGGGCCCGCCTTAGGGCCCCTGGTGAGGGTCCAGGTTTTTTCAGAAGCACAAATTTCACAATATAATTCGTTTGAAGCTACAAAATCCCTCCTTACCCCTTTCTTCTTTCCCCTTCTCCCTTTTCCTCCCGCCCTTTTCCTTTTTCCTCACCTTCATCTTTTCCTTTCTCCTTCCTTTCCTCCCTCTCCCCTTCCCTTTTCTTCTCTCTGCTCCTTTCCGCTTCCCCCTCTCTTTCCCCTTCCTTCCATTTTTTTTTTCCTCACGCTTCCCCATCTTTTCTTCTCCCCTCTTCTCGTCCCCCCATTTTTTCGCTTCCATTACCTTTTTTTCCCCCCCGTCTCCCCATTTTTAGTTGTCGGTGACAGTTAACACTTAAGTGTATAAGGTCTTGTGCACTCCAGTTTGTGCACATGCCGTGGACCACTTTGCTGGTGGATTTTTTTAACAAAAACCGTGGTCATTATGTGTCCGTCAACATACCACATAACAGGCAACACTAAAATCATGTTGAATCGATGCACAGTGTCGTACCAAAAACCATTTTGCACAGACGGCACCGCATTTCCTTCCCCGCCAAAAAATAAACCCACTTTCCCGAAGGATTTTCCACAAATTTGGATCATATAGGACAAATTACTTTCTTATTAAAATTGCAAAAAAGTTACTCCAGTAACGAATTTAAGGGGGCCAAAATCAAATTTTGAATAGCGCCACCACCAAAAATGCTTAATTATGCTAAATAGCATAATATCGCCATGGCCGATTTGATTCTTTTCCACAAATATGTGCGACTGACATTCAGGGGCATTACAAAATTTTGGGCAAAGTAATTTACAGTTCACCTACTCCAAACAAAATGTTGTCCACATGACCCCCCCCCCCCCTTTACACTTAAGTTTTCATTTCTATGTGCTGAATAGAAGCAATTTCCTCGTCGGTCGACTCTGCGCGCCATTGCTACAAGTACTGCCCCATAAAAATACAAGAATGTACAAATAGTAATGCTGGTACTAAAATAATTTACAAAGTGTATGCTGTGGAGGCAGTGTCGTTGAAACAAGTTTTGTTTACATTGAGCTCGATTTTGACGGCATTCAAAAAACAATGATTTTGCCTAATTTCCAGACGTATAAACCAGAACTCATTTAAACTGCACCTTTTGCCTTCATTTATGACCCCTTCAAAGGTGGTATGAGTTTCATTTGAAACTTCCATCGGGAAAGTGTTTTTCTTAAGAATGGTCCCCATGAACCCCCTTAGGTACCACCGTGGAGTGAAACACCTGGCACTTATAATTGAAGAAGTCTCTTGGGGTGTTTTTCACCCCCCTGTGTTATTTTTCCTTCCCAGTTTGGGGATTTTATTTTACTATATTTTATTTCATCCCTTTCATAATACCCCAAGTTTCCATTTCCTGTGTCTATCTGTTTTTTTTGTAAAAATCCAAATGATGGGCTCCTTGTTTCTGGTCAGACGTAAATATGCCCGGACATCATTCCTCATTGCGTTTTTTCGCGATAAAAATAAATTTTAACTGTGTTGGAAGTTAACCACCCAGTTAAAACCAACGTCATTACTGCTACTAAAAAAACTACTATAGAGACACTTTTCCAATACAAACTCTCTACCTTAAAGGCTGACCAGATATTTCGAAATATCTTATTTTGAGTATAAATTAAAATCGTCATTTAAAAACTACACATAGTCACCTAAAATGTTCAATTCCAAAGTAAACATGTATCACAGTGCATATGATACCGTGTGTACAAAAATTCCGGATCCGTATTTTTATATCAACGTTGTGATTTTCTATATGAAGACTTCAATTTGAGCTAATATTTTCCCAACAAAGATTAGTATATGGACAAGCATTATGTACATGCAAAACACATTTTTTGAAAATTGATTGCGCCCTCATCGGGCAAAAAAAAAAAAAACCTGAGTCGCCTTAACGGCTGAACTGTGCAAGTCCAGAAGAGAACGAGAAGTTCAAGAAGTTTCCCGATTGATGTCAACTAAAGAGAATGATTAAAGTGCGAGCGTCTTGCCGCGAAGGCCTACACGAGTGGGGTCCAGGTTTTTTGCTATCTTAAAAGGTAAAAAAGGAGTGTTTCAGAGCACAAATTGCACAATAAATTCGTTTGAAGCTACAATCCTTCCCCTCTTTCTTCTCTCTTCTCTTTTCTCCATTTTCCTTTTTTCTCACACCCTTCCTCTCTTTTTCCTTCCCCTTCCCTTTTCCCTTCTTTCTCTCCCTCCTTCCCCTTTTCTTCTCTCTCCTTTCCGCTTTTCCCCTTCTCTTTCCCCTTTCCTTCACTTTCTCCCTCTGCTTCCCCTTCTTTTCTCCCCTTTTTCTCGTCCCCATTTTTCGCTTCTCCGTCCCTATTTTTGTGGGGGGGGGGAATCTTCGGGGAATCTTCCCCTTGTCCCCCCCAACTAAAATGGGGACGCCACTGCCCTACCGGTATTCCTCGAGATGACGTAGCTCGGCTGACCTTGCATGAAATAGTACTATTAGTTACTAGGTGAGTTTTGGGGTGATACGGGTTATATTTAGTCGAGGAGTCTGTATCGGGCGAGGGCGCAGCCCGAGCCCAGATACAGAATCCGAGACTATATATAATCCGTGTCACCTCAAAACTCACCTAATAACGATTTTGTCATACCCAAGCAGAACAAAATAAGCACAAACATAGGGCCTAAGAAAATTCCAAGGGTGATTCACAAAACAAGCAATATGTACCGTAAATTAACTGTTGGCCTATTGTTTTAAATGAGTGCAAGGGTGACGAATTTTCAGCGACAAGAATCTTTGAACAAAATGATTGATCTATTTTAAAGTCTTTTAGTGTATGTGAGAGCGATTATGCTGAAATCTTGTTCCAACTCGGTTCAACAATGCTAAAAATCGCCAAATTAGAGCAGTGATTTACGTCAAAAATGAACGCCGAATTTTCAGCTTTTTGTTGTCATGATGCATGGTCACGCATGCGCAGTTCCTAACTGACATGATACGGACGTTGAGACGCGCTCGGAGGGGGTGATACGGGATATATCTAGTCAGTAAATTGAGGCGATTATCCAATGAAAATCGAGGGATCTACATGATAGTATGATAAACAACTATATATTTTTTTTTTTTTTTTTTTTGTACCGTAAATTAATTTTAATTGAGTGCAAGGGTGACGAATTTTCAGCGACAAGAATCTTTGAAAATAAACTGCCCTAAAAATCATTTTTTTTCTGATTCACAAACAAAATGATTGATCTATTTTAAAGTCTTTTAATGTATGTGAGAGCGATTATGCTGAAATCTTGTTCCAACTCGGTTCAACAATGCTAAAAATCGCCAAATTAGAGCAGTGATTTACGTCAAAAATGAACGCCGAATTTTCAGCTTTTTGTTGTCATGATGCATGGTCACGCATGCGCAGTTCCTAACTGACATGATACGGACGTTGAGACGCGCTCGGAGGGGGTGATACGGGATATATCTAGTCAGTAAATTGAGGCGATTATCCAATGAAAATCGAGGGATCTACATGATAGTATGATAAACAACTATATAGCCTTTTCGGAAAAGGGATGAGTTGAGAGCAGAAGCACGTGTTTAAAGCTTTATTTTTGTACCTTCCCGTTATTTTTTTTTTCAAAATTAAAAAAAAAATATTTTGTTTCTTAGGTATTAATTTCAATCTTTTGCTCTAAAGAAGAAATGTTTGCCTCTATAATAGTTCTTTATATTTCAATCATAATTGTTTTGGTTTGAATCTTGTTGTGCTTGTTGTGGCTAAGACGATGTAAAAAGATAATGACTCGTCCGGGAGTTGAACCCGCAACTTCTCGCACCCAAAGCGAGAATCATACAAACAACTAGCTTCGGCGGTCCGGTATGTAATCCTGTTTCTAGAATTAAAAAAAAAAGTTGGCGTAAATTGAAACCAGTGTTTGAAAATTCTCAAGACTGAAAAAATATCGAAAGGCATTGTGATTGCGTGTTCACTTTTGTATTTCACTGGTGTGGTTGCCGTGGTGTCTTTAAGAATACAGAATGTTGTGACTCGGGTAATTTAGGCCTATAATGTGTGCATGTGTATTTCACTGGGCGTGGTTGCGTTGGTGTGTCAGTGATCGCTTCAGTTTCAGTGTATCGCTTCCATTTCACAGTGATCGCTCCAGTTTACGATACTCAGTTAGCGGGAGGCCCGCTAGTATAAATAAAGGAAGGTCAGTTCAATATTGCATATTGTAACAAATTGACCTTGCTAAACATTTACATTGTTCTCACACGGACTTTCCATAGCGTACAATGCCCCATTATTTGCTGTAGAAGTCAATGAATCATGGTGTACACTCCGTAGTCGCTGATATTCAGGGCATAAATGAGATGACATTTAATTCATTTTCTCGCGAATGTGCACATACTAAAGTGAGAACCACTAGAGGGCGGAACTTATTTCTATAATTTATGAAAATTATTTCGGAGAATTGTGAATTGCTAGGGGTGCGCCACTGGTCCTTATCCACAACGCATCTTTTTCGCTTTGGCCTCATGGCCTATTTAAATTGCTTTAGGTTGTGAATCACAGCAGCCGACAACATTTCGCTGGGTTATTGTTATGACTGCCCATGTTCAAATAGAATCTTCCTTCCACATACTTTAGTAGGGTCCATGTTTGGGGAAAAAAAAAATTTGATATCCGGTTTTAATAAGATAGGAGTTAAAACAAAAATATACGTACCGGTAGAAGTTTGTCTGTATACTGTTTCAGGTGGATAAAAAGAACCATTTTTGACAAAAAAATCCATCCACGGTCTTCGATTTTGCTTGGGAAATTCGAACTCAATGTCCGTGTTTTCAAATGGCAGTAGTGGCGGGAAACTGTCTGGTGTATCGACAGGGAATGTGTTGGCTGCTGTGGTTGAACTATGTGACGGTGAAGATGAACAAACAAAACAGGGCTCGTCCGGGAGTCGAACCGGGACCTCTACACCCTGACCGAGCACATACCACTATACCACCGAGCCGTATTAGTTTGTAGAATAATTTTCATAATGTTTCAAGTTAAATCCCACCAAATGTTAAAGCTTTCAAGTATTTTTTTGTCCCTCAATAACTTTGTGTGGCTTATTATCTACGTGGCAATTTTTTTTTCCTTAGCTCCATAAACAGTGGGGGAGTGGTGTTTGTTGAAGGGTGCGTATTTCGTTTGAATGTGTGGTTCCATTTGGTGTTTGTGACAGAGGAATGAGAGTGTGTGAGTGATTGAGTGTGTCTGTGTGTGTGTGAGAGTGGAGTGAGAGTGGGGATGAGTGAGTGTGTGATGAGTGAGTGAGTGAGTGAGTGAGTGAGTGAGTGACTGGGTGGGTGGTGGTGGGTGAGTGGGGCTTGAGTGATGAGTGAGTGAGTGAGGGGTGGGTTGGGTTGTGTTGGTGGGGTGTGTGGGTTGGGTGAGTGAAGTGAGTGAGTGAGTGACATTTGTAGTGAGTGAGTGAGTGATTGATGCTGAGTGTATTTGTGATATAGTGGGGGTGTGTGTGAGAATGTTTGTTGAGTGCGTGTTTTGGTCGTTTTTGTTTTTTAGGTTTTACTTAATTTAGGTTTTATTAAATTAATATCAGATGTATTTTATTTTAATGCTTGATGTGCAATACCCCAGCTGGGCTGGTTTTGAATTTTTTGTATAAGCATTCATTTAATATGATATTGTTTTTTACTTATGTGTGCTGTTATATTTTGTCTGTTATGACTTTTTATTTTATGTTTGACCCCTGGGCAACTCCTGAAAAACAGTGTTAGCACTGAAGGGGTTTCCCCCGGCAAAAGAAGAATAATAAATAAATCATAAATAAATAAATAAATAAATGCAAATAAGATTGATGTGGGTTTGTGTCAAGTCTACAAGGAGGACGAGAAAGCATTCACTATTTGGGTTTGGTGATGACCTCAATTAGTGAAACGATTGATTATCAGATAGTATCTGAAAATTCCAGGTGACTGTGTGAACATTCATGACCTGACTGAAAATCAATATTTTCACTATGATGTCACTGGTAGTGTATTCTTTTTCTCTGGCCCTGTTTATTGGAATGGAATGTCCCATAAAAGATTTGAAGTAGTATCTCTCATTTCCTGGGACGTTTAACTTGCCAAATATCACACTTTCTGTTGAACGTTTCGTCACAAGCCGTTTGACGTTTCGCACCACCATTAGGTTGAAAGTCAACTTCTGTTGACCACACGTCACAGTAAGTGTTGAATATTTGAACTGTTGAGATGAAACCTTCATAATACTCTATAGTTTTATGTTTTTTTCTACGATAAGGCCTCGTCCCGTGTACTCAAGGTCCCTCCGAAGGAGCGAGATTGTTAATGATTAGTTTGCCCAATTTTAAAAGAATCATGATCACCTGCATCATTATTTGGGGTACAAGAGTAAAAGGACTTCTAATCTTATTCTACCGTGATGAACGTTTTTATTTGGGCAACTCGCAAAATCAGTAGCGGTCCATAACCGAAAATAAACTTTGTGCACCA